>VYZV01010863.1:15314-31996 GCA_013401275.1 Pandion haliaetus
AACCCACAAACACTAAGGAAAAGAAGAATGTATCTATATAATAATTCTTCCTGCCACAGCCAGGGATAAACCAATTGGTAAGTTTGGGCTTTATAAAGTCATATCCCTCTCAGCAGGACTTTTGCTTTCCACTCCCCTCTGAAGGAAGATGAGGCAGGGCTGGGTTAGGATGGCATGGGTGTGCCTGATCCGATCCATTTCCAGCGCATGCGAGCCAGCACAATCCTTCCTGATTTCTCTGTTCAAAGATGTAGCACATTAAAAATCATTAAAGAATTCTTTAAGTGTTTTAATTGAATTTTCTAAATGCTTTGTCACATCCTGATTCATGCAGTTAATTCTGTCCTTCCTTCAGTCCCTGAAGCCACAAAAAGTAACTGTATTCACTGCTAATCCAAAATGTCAAAGTTCTTCCCTTGCCTCCCCCACGCCCTGCTTTCCTCAGAATAAGGTCTTCTGAATTTCTACACCAACTACTGCACTTGAAAAACAAATACACACATCGAGTAATCCCCTCCCCCCACCCCATAAAGCCAGCATAACAAATACTGCAACTGAAAAGAAAATCTGTCATGACAATTATTTTCAAAGTAAGTAACACTGAACCATCAAATAACTGGAGACACTGTCTTCTCATTTAATGGAGAGCAGAGAATAATTCTGGTTGTGGTGGTTTGTTTTTTTTTTTTTTTTTTTAATTAAAGATCTGGTTTTACATCATGGCTGAAAGCCAAGCAGATTTCAGGGAAATTTTTTTTGCAGTTCTTAAATCAAGCAAATTCCAGTAAGAAAACAAAACCAACCCTCTCTCCTAGTAGTGGTACTGTATGCTATTACATTATTTTCAGCATTATTTGTCAAGAGAGCCTGCACAGTGTTTGTATATTTACAGAAGTTTAACTCCCTGCTCCCCTAAGAAGCTGTTGCCTTGTGCTTCTTTCACATTCCTTAATCTCACTCAAAGAAAGAAATCCACCGTACCCAGAGACCCACCACCTACCTGCTTTGCATTCAGTTAGAGCACCCCAACAATTCAGTGCTAACAAAGGCTAACCTAGATGTTGCCTTTCGGTGTACTTCTTTCTCCTTGCAGGTAGCAGGGCTTGAAGCAAGAGAGTGCTTTGGTCTGCGTGACAACTTACCCACCAGTTATTTGCTTCTTTACTCCTTTACAAAGTGGCCTGGAGATCTTGTCATTCAATTCGGTTCATCTCTGGGAGTCTTACGCCACATTTATGTGTTTCCCGAATGTGATAAGGAACAGCGCCAGGATAGAACAACCACTAACTGTGGTCAATAGTCGTCACTGGTCTAATTTGCAAACAATAAACTCCCTGTGCAAAAGGTTACTAGCAGAAGTATCAAGTTTTGCTGCCCCTTAAAAATAGAAACCCCATAAACAGATACCCGTTAATTTAGAATCAAGAACTATTAATACATATGACTGTATAATTTGGCTTATCATTCTAGTTGGATTCAGAGAGAAAATTAACTTATTAGTCTAACAGGGCTGATACATGTTATGGTACACTCCCTCCTGATCACACTCTTTGCACTCCAGTCTAGTAAAAAAGCACACCCGACACTTGCAGTTGCTTGGATCCCTCCCAGAGCATCACACCACCTTTTGTGGGTGTGGGTTTGTAAAGTGGAAAACCCTTTGGATTAAGGCAGAATACTGACATAAGTGAGCAGTTCATCACAGACATAGCCAATTAGACACAATCGGATTGAACAAGCAAATGACTGCCAACAAGAATGCATTTATGCATTTACACCTTAAAGTCCAGGAGTCTTTGTAGCCTTCTCCATCCAGTCTGCACATTTAAACTGACAAAAAATGATTTGTATACACACACAGCACTTAAAAAACTGGAAGGGAAGAGAGGGGGTGGGGAGTCAGGGGGAATAAAGAGAAAAAGAAAGCAGCCAGAGCAGCAGCTTCATCTTGGTATAATCAACCTTTCTATGGCACAAATGATATGATCCCAGTTTTTACAAAATATTGCCAGCAGCGTCACTGCAAAAAAAGTGCAGATGATATGAAAACGGCTCTTCATCATAGGAGCAATGAACTTTGCAATAGTAGAAACGCACACTAAGATGACAGTCATGAAGGCCAGGATAACATTTATACATTTTCCCAGGAGCACTTTGGCATTAACTGTTTCGGACTGCTGTGCTTGCTGTTCTTGCTGATGGAGCTCCAGCTTTGAAACCCGGGTCTGGCATGATTCCAAGGCTTCCTGGAGACAGAAAACAAGAATTAGGGCAGCTGTATTTCCATACACCACTTTTCCTGTTTTAGCTGCAGCACCATCCATCAGCTAGATTAGAAATGTAATTTATTGGACTCCTAAAATTTGAATGAGCTTTTTTAAAAATAAATGCACATATATACCTGCATGTGTGTATCACTGCCTGCTCAGGCACAATCAAGTCTGACAACACTGTCCAAAATGTAGTTTTTACATTCTTTATGCTTGAAAAATAGTATCATAACTCTAATGTTCACGACAGATGTTTCCTGCATATACTGATGAGAGAAAGTACTGGGAAAGCTGTTGCCTTGGCAACTTCCACTGCATTAAAACAGCAAAGTTAGTTTCTTTGTATATGCTGCAGAAAACATTAGGGTAGTACAGGCTTGCTGTGATACTAATTAAATCTACTTTGCAACATACAGCATTTGCTTTACACCACCTCTCTGGTCTACACTACTTTTTCTCTCAAAGCCACCCATCATACAGCGCTGGGCTTGAGTCCGCAGTAAGAGATCGCCTTCTCCTCTGTCAGTGGGAAGGCTCGTTAATCCACAGCCCACGTGGGCAGCGTGCAGTGGAGAAACCTGTGGTGATGCTTTTATGGAATTCTCTCTCCCACACATGATATATCCAGCTTCACATTTTGTTCTAAAGAAAGCAGACCTTTCTCTTCTGCTTGAGGGTGCACTAAAAATGGTCTTTGAGTAAAATGGTTCCTAAGTCACTAACTCCACGCTTCAGCCCTCTCAAAGTGAAACATGGAAAAACTTCCGACTGCTTCACCTGCTTGCCAAAATGCCACTTTTTGACAAGAGTTGGGATTTGGGCACCCCTGTGTAGCACAGTGCAAGGCTATAATTTAATGAGATCGATCAGCTTGACATAACCTTTTACCACTGTGTAAAAGGGAAAAAATTCTGCTCCAGCATCCCTACTTCCTTCCCCACTCTCAAACTCCAAACATTTTCCTTGCACTGTCGGGGCTGTTCACCTGAATCACAGAGTAAGCCGATTCAACCCAATCCTCTGTGTAAAAACAAACAAAACCACTGCACACAGAGTATTAGCTTTCTTTTGCTGGGTCAGTTCTCCGTTGTTTCGGCAAGTTGAACTGGCTTACCAGGTGACCAGCCAGGCACCAAAGTCAGTGCAAGGCACGTGGCACAGCACCTTACAAAAGACTGCTTCGTTTCACTGTTCTAGGAATTAGTAATAAAATACAGAAGACAGTTCTTAATGGCTGGCACAAAGTCCCTCAGGGTTCATGCATGGTCTCCACCACACACTGAAGAACTTTCCTGGTCCTTCTTCTACTCTGACTGTAAGTTATTCGCAAATCATCTTGTGCTGCTTTAGACAAAGTCCAGCTGCAGAAGTTTGGTAACTCCAGCTCTGCATTGAGAGGCTTAGCAAGTGTTTTAAAAATTATCTGCCCATCGCTTTGGGACAGAGTGCTCTGAAGTTAGGCTGTTACTTAAAATATCCACAACTTAAATGCTTTTACTCTATTTTAGCTTATTTGCCAAACCCCCAAAGAGACACGTTTAAACAGGCCCAACTGTACAGAGATAAAAGAAACAAGGCTGTATCAACGTAACACTTCAATTAGTGTTAAAAGTCTCTAATATGCCTCCAAGGTTCTGCTAATGAGTTAGCGAATATTTCACAGCCCTTCTGCTGGAGAACTCGGGTCTCATTCCGTTTTTACATCCTCAAGATGCCTTCACAGGAAGAAGTTGGGCACAAGAGACCTCTCTTCTTTAAACCTACAAAGGAACCTATTATATGCTTACGTTCAGTACCATCCCTTTGCCACTCTGTTCCCTGGAGCTTCCCAACTCTCACACCAATTGGGAAACAGTGTGATCGTCCTGCTGTTTGCGTGCTCTATGTTAGAAATGCGAGCACAGGGGTGTACAGGATGGGTTTTGTTTTGCTTTGGTTTTTTACCATCTGAGCCAATACAAAGACAGTCTTTGAGGATTCCTCAGCTGTTAGTGAATTTAAACCCAAGGTAAGGCAAAATAATGTTTTCACCATTTTTTACCACTTGCTCAGGCTTTGGGTAGAAATATTATGCATTATATAAATGCTTATATTGTATATAAATACTCAAGTATGTAAATACATGCTGTCAAGACAAACTTGTAGACATTATTACTGGCTTTTGATTGAAGTCAGACATGACTATAACTGATCACTGAGGTGAACACACCCTACAGCTTTGATTATTATAGGGGCCGTTGTGACCATGGATTAAAACTCTTAAATTATAACTGGCAAACCTACAAGTCTATTTATCAACTAGCTCTCCTACTTTTACCTTAAACTCCATTTATAATAAACCTTGCCAGTGATATGATGATATATTGGAGAAAGTCTGAGCAAGAGGTTTGTGTTATGATATTGTCAAAAGTGGCATTTTACACAATACAAGGAGACACAATTCCCTCCTCCTCTGGTGCAGGAAATTAAAACAGGCCATTCTGCACCGAGTCTGCCTAGGATGGATCATCAATACCAGCAAATAAAATTCCAAATCCATTGAAACAAAAGGAGACCATCACCAATTTAAACGTGCTGGGTTTTCACCTTAAAACAGACAAAACATGGGCTTAAATCATTCCCCAGTTTCCTTATGTACAAAGATGTAGAAAGACGCAAGTGTTTCACAGCACAAGTTTTCTACAGAATGTCACAAGTTTACGATAAGGGGAAAAAAAAAAAAAAAAAGTTACCTGAACATCACGTGATCGCTCATATGCCTGATACGCCACTTTCTCCTCTATGCTGGCTAGCTCTTGTTTCAAGTTTGCTGTCTCATGTTGATGAAGATCAGTGAGATCATTTAACTGGTCTTCCAATCTTTCGTATCTTATTAGGAAAAAAGGTCCAAATTTAGTGCCTTCTATTCAAGTAATGCTAAATCATGAAAACAATTACACATTTTAAAAGGTAATTTTTCAGTGTGCTATGGATTCATCTGACTGGCATCACAGAGCACATAGAGAAATCACTAAAAACTCTGGAAGCTCTCCATAAGCATTTATT
Source organism: Pandion haliaetus (assembly GCA_013401275.1). NCBI lineage: Eukaryota > Metazoa > Chordata > Aves > Accipitriformes > Pandionidae > Pandion > Pandion haliaetus. The sequence goes on from VYZV01010863.1 coordinate 20,630, forward strand.
CAGCAAACTGAAAGCCTTTTCTGAGTGTTTCTTGCTGGCAGTGGGTGTTAAAAAGCAAATATTTGTACATCATTGGCAAATTACATGAACCATAAACAGTGCCTAAGGGTATCCAACTTACATTTTTCCATTTCTCACTCTTCATTTAGACAAGCAGATATGGTTTCATAAGTAAGCTTGAGCCAGTTAACAGCTCACCACTAGTGAAAGGAAAAATATGTTCCCTGTATCCCCTCTCAAACACAACTGCAAGGTCCTGCCATTCGTGTACAGCCTCTTCTGGCATGTCTCTGCTTGGTAAACCAGTTCAACGAAACCATCAGGAAACTAGAAAATTTTTTTGGTGAGGTTGTAACTTGATTTAACACACAAACAGGCAAACACTGCAGTTGCACAAAAATGATGGTGGCAAAATTGTCTAGCTGTGGAAATAGTGGCAGGAGGATTAAGATCTTAATGGCAGTGAGCTGTCAGAGGAGGCTGCACTGCCTTCTGAAACAAAGTCCTAAATTCAGTAGGCCATTTGCTCTGTTCTTTCCTCCCCCATGTTACCACCTGATATCCAGCCTTTCCTTGTATTTCAAGAACTGTACAAAGGGAAGCATTAAATAGTTCATTTCCTACCGAGTTTTTGCCCATTAGCATAGTAAAGACTTCAAGAATCAACACTTACTTTAACAAGCGATATGACAAATGGGATACAGGTACAGCAGATGCAAGCCCTCTGTAGAACATATGTCACTTCCCACAGTGGATGATAAAGGAATTGATTGCCAAGTAACAAATGCAAGAGGAAGTTGTGCTGCAGCACTTAAAACTACATTTCACAGCCGCGTGTTACACCAGGGTACAAAGTGACATTGCATCCACATGATAGCAATGTGTCTGAGAAGTATTTGGACAAGGTACTTGGGACTAAAGGGTATACTTATCAGCTGTAAGTCAGCTCTGCTACACCATAGACTGATTAGCATTGTCAAGTCACAATAGATTAGAATCCTTCCACCAGTTACAAAACAATTGTCATCTCCTATACGCAGTATTCACATAATACAGTATGTCAGATGAGAGAATTTTCTGACAAGCCTTTGACAAAAGGCAAAGAACTACCACATCATTTGATAGGAAATATTAATGTTCTAAATGTATTTTCAGTTATTGGAAGGAGTGGAACATTTTGGTACCAGATATTGATTGGAATTATTTTTTCCTCTTGCTTCTGAAATATCACACACACAAGCACACAAGCATATTTTCACTTTCCAAATAGCTTCTATACCCATTCAAAAGTAAGTTCAAGAGAACAGTTAAAAAAAAAAAATACCTATATCTTTCCTCTTGTAACATCTGAGAAATAAAGCCATAGTCTCTTTTAAACTGTGTTTTTAAATTCTCAATATCATCAGCTAATTGGGACTGTGTCTCCTTGATTTCCCTTAGTTCCTCCAAAATCATGGAAAGCTTTCCTTGGCTGTCCAGGGTACTTGCCACAGCAGGACCAAAGGAAGTATTTCCATTACTATCTGCTGAGCCAGAGGTTCCGCTTGAGCATTCATCATCACTAACGTATTTTGGTTTGGCAACAATGGTGGCACTGCCCCCATACGTTCTAGAACTCGTTTCTGGCCGAAATTCATCCAAGGTATTTTTGAGATGAGCAATGTTGTCTGCACTACCAAATTTGTTTCGGATCAGGTTTGCAAACTCTCTAGACTTGCTGAAAACAAAGACAGGTGGTGTCAAAGATACACCCGGCACACCCGACTTGCTGCTCTCTATTCCATGCCCAGAGGTACGGGGCTTTCCATGCTGAGTATCTTTCAAGTTATCTTTGGAAGTATCCTTAGTAGTTTTGGAAGATCCATTTTGTTCAATATCCTTGAGCTTTTTGTGATACTGTTCCAATTTCTTCTGCAGCTGGGCAATGGAGTGGGCAGATTTCTGGTTCTTTTTCTCAAAGACTTGTTTAATGCGCCCAGCCTGTTGCTTGTCTGCACTGTTCACCAGTTTCAAATACTCAGCCACATTTCCATCTCGAGCTGTTTGTTCAACTTTGATTTGTTCTGTAACCTTGAGGATTTTCTGTTTCAAGCTATCTGCACTGAGTTTGACTTTGTGAAACTCTAGGACACCATCTGGTACATCAAAGTTCAGGTTGGTGTCAGAGCCTCCACGGCGAATGTTAAGCGGTAAACTCAGGGTATTCATGTCATGTCTTTCCACCTGAGAGGGAAAATAAAAGAGAGGAAAAGAAAAAAAAAAAGATATAAATGGAATTTGAATTTTACTTTTTCAAATCCAACTCCCAGTTTCCTTTTCTGCATGTAATTATAACAAGTACACATATGAAGTAGCTTATAGTAGCAAAATAAAATGATCTTTTCTTTAAGAAGCATTTTTCTCAAATTCCCTAGGTTGATAAACAGCCCAAGGAACTGCCCGTCTCTATTAAAAAAGCAGAAAGATGAATTAGAGTGAAAATTATTCAAGTATATAGTTTTTCAGAATCATTTACAGTTATTCACAAAACCAGAACAATGCCTAGTTAGAAAAGGTTCCTAAATATATTGTCCATTATTAAGAGTTTCAAAACGATCATGACGGATAATCATGCCATTTTTCTCTTAGAAATGGTCAAACACTGATAGAGATTTAAACAGATTTTTTCCTTCTACAGCAGTGTTATACTGTTCAGTATATTTTACCAGGTTAAAAGTCCTTTTTTGATACATGCTCCTCCCATTCAAATCTGTCACACAATTCAAAGCTTTTGCACAACTAGCTGAAAGTTCTTGGAAATTTACTGCATACTTCAGCAGGAAGCAGCTGCTAGTTTTTAGCACAGAGAGCACAGAGAAAGAATTGACCTGTATTTGACTTTCCATGCTTGATGAAGATGCTCAACAAATTGATCTGCTGTGGCTAAGTCTGTTTTAATAGCAAATTCACTGAGTGGGATTTATAGAAAACGAAACACAGGAAAGAAAATTGCATTCACTCAGTACACCTTAACAATGCTCTCAAGAAGCATAACACCACCAATCAGGCAACTTGGTCACAATATGAACACAACATATTATTCACCTTTCTCAACAGAAAGGCAAGATAGTCTGACACAAAACAGAAAAAGTATTTCCTCATATAAAGTCGAAGTCACATGGGAGGCATGAGACAAGAATGATCTAACCAAAATAGCTCCATCCCTATTACCATCTTGTCCTAGCCTCTGTGACAGAGAAGGTACATTTCATTAAAGCTGCCACATCATCCTATCTACAGACTGCTTAACAAAAGCTCTAGCCATGATGGGTTTTCAGAGCTTTAACACCAGAGGGAACCAATACAATTGCTCAGGCAAGACCATTGCAAAGACAAGACAGAAGCTGAATGATGCATTTGTGAAATGCTTTAACTACTCTTTGCTTCAAAATGCCTGAAATACTGTTCAAAGTTTGATTTCCAACTACAGTATTTATTATTGGCTGTAATACCAAAGATCTTGCAGCATGACCTGTGCGCACATAAATGTACGGTGATCACCATTCAATTTTTTTCTTGATTAAAAAAACCATAAAAACATCATTAAGCATTGCTGTAAGGTTTGTTTTCCCATCCTTGTAGAATTTTGGTGGCCCTCCTGGAAATTCTCTCTAGTATTCCTGTATTGCCCTTAAAATACAGGCTGAGGAACCAGGGATGGTGTCCTACTGTTAACAACATACATCATGCACAGATCAATCAGGAGAGCTATTCTCACCCTGTGTCTACTATGATGGGTTACAAATACAGAGGGGATAATACAGCCATAAAATTGCATCTGTACCTGACCATTTCAGAGACAAGATCATCTCTACTCCTATACTCCTACTTTATATTCTTATCCTTATATTACTGAGGATTACAGTACTTTTTTCTTTTTTTTTTTTTTCTTTTCTTTTCTTTTGCTACTGCACTGCTCAGGGTGCAAACCAGGTAACATAAAAGTTCACATTCACTAACCTCTAAGAAAAATAGACACTTGAAAAATGCAAACTGAAGAGTTCTGGAGTTGACAATTGCTTCTGGAGAATAATGGTGACCTTTAAGACTCAGACACTATTTTGAGGATTAAACCAGTGCTGTGGCCTAATAGCTTTGCACTTTACCAGTTTGTTAAAAATAATTGATATTGAGCCATATGCTTAATTATTAAGAAGAGGTGTAAGTAATTTTTATAAATAGGGGGGCAGGGGAGGGAGGAGGGATCACAGCTCCGGAACGGGCTGAGCATCGGGTTCCAGGAAGTGAGCAATTGCATTGTGCATCACTCACTTTATATTCTTTTATTAGTATTATTGTTACTATTAATTTCTTCTCTCCTTGCGTTGTCCTCTTAAACTGTCCAGTTGAGATAATCAACCCTTTTTTACCTTTTTCTTCCGATTCTCCTCCCCATCCCACCAGGGCCAGGGGGTCGCAGAGGGACCCAAGGACTGAGCAAGCAGCCCTGTGGTGCTTATTTGTCATCTGAGCCTAAACCACGACAGTGACAAAAGTCACAAGTATCAAAACTAACTTCCATTTTTATTGTTTGGTTGGGTTTTTTTAATTGAACAAGTTCTAGAAATATAACTAATAGGGGAAAAAAAAGCTTTTACAGATCACTTTTAAAAGTGGTAACATAATATTATTGTGGTAGCTAAAATATACATTTAATACAAGCAAAAATAGTTTGACATAGGATAGCAGCAATGAAAAGCAATCAAGGCAAACAGCTAAAAAGCTTAGATACTAGATTTGTACCCCATATTGCAAGTATTTCTTTAAATGGATTTAGTGTGTCTGGACAAATTCAGCAAAGAGAAAAAGGTCAGTATAAAACAGTAGTTTCCTGAAACAACCCAAGACATTTTTGAATAAGCTTTGGCACAAAATTATACTCTAATAAATCACCGAATTGCATACACACACAAGACAGATCCATCACTGATGTCACTCAGGACAAAGCTGTACATAATTCCAAGAATGGGTGGGTCTCTCTAACCTTTACACAGCATTAAGTGTTTACTTCCTTAGTACAAAATAGTCTAAAAATATATTGTAATAATTGGATACAAGCCCAAACCAGATACCTTCTCCCTTATGTCCCCTCCCTCACTGGACTCTCTAGCGGTCAGCAAGGTCTATCATCACCATGCACCCTGTGCGTTCCTGGAACTTCAAGGTCACAACAGCAACAGAGATAAAAAGAACAATAGCATTGGGGGAATACATCTGCTGAAAGCTGCATTGCTTTTGGAGCTGAGGAAATCAATTAGCACGTTGTAAATCTACTTCTGAAATGAGTAAAACCAATCACAGGGTCAGTTCAATTTCAGTGAAGTTTAGAAAAAGAACTGCATCTAAATTCCCAAAACATTGCTAGGAGTATTTTTTTTAGCTTACTGCATTGAGAACTCACCAAGGGTACAGAAGAGTCATATCCAACATGTTCCTCTGTCTGATTGTATTTGGCCAAAACAGCAGGTGTCCTCTTGCCATCATGCTGCAAGGTTGGGTCAGGCAACAGAGGCTCTTGAAATCTTCCATTGATGTAATACACATTTTTTGTTGGTTTTTTTTTGGGGGGTGGGTGAGGTTTCTTTGTTCTTGTTTGGTTTTGTGGGGGTTTTTTGGTTTAGGGTTTTTTTGTTTGGTCAGTTGGGTATTTTTTTTAAATCAGAAGCAAGCAGACGCTGGAGGACCCAGGTATCTCTAGACAAGTGGCCTATCACCTGTCTTCTACCTTGATGAGGTAGAACAGTTTGACAAAGATCCATTTCTGATTGCTTTATAGCTCAACACTAATGCTACCCCAAGATGCCAGAGGTCCAACTTCAAATCCTACCCCAAATCCTCCTTGCTGCAACAGTCTTATCTTGAGATGAGAAGAATTACCCTCTGCGTTAGTCACTAATGCTCCTTCCTGAAGCACTGTAAGTGTAGCTTGCTCTTCCTGCTGTATCCAATGCCCAGTTCTTTATACCGAGCAGAAGACCATCCATAGGAGTCTGAGATGCTACCTCATCCCTGCAGGGACCAGTGCACTCTCCTGTGATGTGGGCTGAAATCCTCCCACGTGCAGGAGACTGAACGCACATCCCTCTCAAACTATGTGAGTGCTCTTACAACTATGCTATGGGAAGAGATGATGAATGCCATCCATGCCATTGCTCTTTCTGTGACTCTTGGGTCACCAGCACCTGACAAGGGTGCCAAGCTGTTAATAATAAAGAAGTTGTTGAGAGATTGGTTTGTTTTTTAATATTTTCATTGTGGTTGCCAAGAGAAAAATATGTATACACACAGTAGTGGCCCTAATAGCCAAAATGGGACTAGCCATATTTTTGGAAGTGAGAAGCGCTTAAAGAAAAAAGAATGGAATCATCATACATCTCCCCTATTACGATAACAATTGATAGGGAGCTGGGGATTACCAATAGATGGGAAGAAGCAGTCCTGAAACAAGAGGTAACTCAAGGAAGACAAAGCACTAGCCCAGAGACTACGGAAGTAACAGAGACATGCTCTGGCTCTGGCTTCTAGGGAAAAAACAGGTTACTGGGATAGCCATAGCTGATGTTAGCTTGAAAGGAGAAATCTGTGGCTGTATTTTATGGAGCAGCTCACATACATACTTTGCTACAACCCAGCTGAGAACTAATTGTAATGTTTGTGCTGCTCAAAGACTAGCTTTTAAGAACAGTGATTTACGAGTGCAGCAATTCAGGCTCTCTGTCTACATCAGAGCCAGACACCACAGATGACTAGATAGGTATCTCTCAGAGGTAAAGCAACTTCCTTCTGTCCCAACACCCCTTTTTCCAAGGAGCCATGCAGATCCCTGGCTGCATGGCCAGGCTGTTCATGCAGCCCACCCCAAGCCAAAGTCTGCAGCTTCAAAAGGGATAACAGAGTAACTGCTTGGTGCAATGAACACAGGCACATTGCTAGGAACCCTTCATTACACATGAATTGACAGGTATACTTTCCACCTTAAATGGCAAGTGGAGAGCCGGATAAAAGGCAACTTGCCGTTCATAAACACTCAGAGCACAATAGTGCTTTGAAAACCCACTCACAGAAGCAAGGATAGGTATTTTACTGGCATCATAACAATCCATGTTTTCTCACTCACTGCCTGCAAAAGCAACCCAAAGCTCAGATTTGCAGGTCACACTAACAATGAGCCCAGAGCACAGAAGGACCCATGTGCCCAAATGCCACAGGTAAGACTGATGGAAAGGGGTTCAATATGGACAGGAACTGCTGAACAGGCGAGAACATAATGTTTAACAGCCTGTATAGGTTGGCTATTATAATCTCTGGTTGCAAAATGTAAAGCAGACGTAGAAGGTTATTTCTTCCCCAAGGATCCTGGATGGGAGAAAGATCCATTTGGGAGACAGAAATCCATAGTGAACAGAGCACAGAGAGCATGCAGACCACCCTCAAGCACACACCTCGTGGCTGCTCAGATGAATCACTTCCTCTGTTCCACTGTCCGTAGCTCTCCATCAACAAGAGCAAGCTCAGCCAACTATGTTTAGGTGTCAAACTGAACTCTACTGTTTATTTCACAGATTTCTCTTACACTCTTTCAAGAAGCGGCTGAAAGAAGCACAGAGAAAAAGCATTTGCAAGACAGAGTCATTGACTGCATACACGCATCAGGATCCAGAAAGCACACATCTTTGGGTTGCCTCACTAACAGAAACAAACCATGAAGACACAGTGACCTACTTACTCAAATAGGCTCAGTTTAAAAGTGGTTTGGTTTTGTTTGTTTGTTTGGGTTTTTCTTCTTTCCCCAAACAGCCTCATTACTATCACCAGTCATAGCTGCGCAAGGTAAACAAAAGCTTATGATGACAATTTAAGCCTATCTTGCACGACTTTGAGGGATATCCACTAGTGCTTAGAAAAAGAATCCCATGAGAAACATACAAGATAGGATTAAGGCAGCTTTAAAGCTTCTGGAGTTTAGCAATAGCAACAAAAATAACCAGGAGTAATTCTCTTTTTGTCAAGAGGTATAGATATACTAGAAGCACAGGGGTTCCAATAGGTAAAAGAGCATGCAAAGGAGGTTTTATTACTTTTTCTGTATATTCCAAAGCAGAAATGTGTTTGGGGAGAGAGTTTTACCATCTCTTTCATATTCGCTGCTCCTTCTAAAATCCACAGGAAAAGAGTATTTCATGGAAGACTTAAAACAGTGCTTAATCATCATAAAAGGTTTTAACTTATATAAAATCAGCCTCCAAAATTGCTGTACGGTATGTTACAGCATAACACCTTCTGCTCATGTTTTTTTTGAAGAGCTACTTAATAGTAGTACCTAGAAGTACCTACACTCAGAACATCATACTAATAATCATGCAGAGGGTTGAGAATAGAGAAACGGAGGGAGACTGCAAACCCTGCTTCTACTTTTTACCAGGGAAATCAGAGATCCAGGGTAAGTGATTTGTCTAAAACCACCTAGCAAATGCTGATGGAGTCCAATAACACAGAAGATGGTTCTTTTACCATCAACAGTTCCTCTATCACCTATCAAAAAGACAAACATTAAAGCTGTAAGGCATCTCACTAACACACATTAGGGGTTTATTCCAAGTGATAGTCAAAGATAATCCCAGATACCCTTTTTCACTTCAGTATTCAAAGGCTGGGGAGCTTCAAGGCCATTTCACAAGTAAGGCATCGTACAGAGGCAGACTAGCCTGTAGAGCTTTGGACACTTTTGAAAATTTTCCCCATTATGCCAACTCAGTCCAGTAATAATGAAAATTCAGTTGTTATACTAAGCTACTTAGGCAAGAGCTCAGATATAGAACCCACTCCTCCTCCGGGTCAGTTTGATCACCTATCTTTCCCTCCATTTTAATTCTTTTTATTAGCACCACAGAGTGGAGACTGTAAGCACAGGCACCTCAAGAAAGATATAAACGTGCTTGTAATTTTAGTGTAACCAAATAAAAAGTTTAAACTGTTTTAAAACAAACTCTGTAGAAAGCAACTGCAAAGAAAGCATATACACCTAAGTTCCGGTGTTACTAGAAAGACAGCTTTTACTCTGTTGGTCTAATTTGGTCGATGCCAAATAGATATGTATAATTTGCAACCCAAACACCCAAGTTCACACCAACATTTTTCTGCCTCGAATCCTATGGACATGCTCAGTTCAAACTAGGAGTATCCCAGAAATAATAACCTTTTATCTAATTTCTAATTAAAGACTGAACTAAGGCTAAATTAGCTAGGTCACTGCTTGTGTGTAAATAAGTCTTTAGACATGGTACCAATTCAGATTAAACCAACAACGGGAGAAGAGAACAATGGGGGGAAGAGGTAGTTTTCTGCTTCATTGCCAACACCAGCTCCATCAAAACCCAACAACATCCACTGAAAAGTCTCCCATGTCACAACTCGCACTCAATCCTGTCCCAGGTTGTTCCACAGCATAAAACTGACATGAGCAAGCCAGTTCCAATACAAACAACTTCTGTGCCTAGACACTGCAAAGTTCAACAGGTCTTTACAAAAGCGAGCAAGCTACTTTCCATTTACTGTACAGCAGTCATGTGCAAAAAAAAAAAAAAAAAAAAAAAAAAAAAAAAGAGTTCACTGTGCTAGCTAGGGAAAAAAAAATACAGTGATGAACTAATAGTCAGATTCATTATGCTTAAGTCTCTTAAGCAGGCCAGAGGTAGGCTCCACGCCCCACAGTTAACTATTTTGCTTCAGATCAGTCCCACTCTTTAGGTAAGTGCCATTAATTAAGACAGAGTCATTAAAATACTGTCTCCCAACTTCTTAAATCAAAATAAATGTCACTTTTATGTGTATATTCCTTCTCTCTCAGGTTTCCATAGCAACGTAAGGAAATACTTGGGAGCCCCAGGTGGTACACGTGTGGTTCCATCAGGAAATGCTTATGAGAAGGCTACACTCCCACTGAAGGAGAGTGCCTTTCACCTGACACAAACCTCTCAAAATACAGCCACTATGAATCAGTGTGGGGGTGGCATATTTTTGAAGGGTGANTTTGATGCAAGACATTCTGTATCTGTTCTTCTAGACTAATTGTTCAACTCACTTTTAGTGTTTCTAATAAGTGCTTTCCTTCCCCCCCCCAGTTTTTATGGCTTTTCTTCCCCTCCCATTCAATAATAAGCTTTTTTTTTTCCTAAAGATGTTCAAATAGGTGGCAAGAATGAAATTTTCCAGAATACTGTTAAATACTCTGTGAAAAGCCAGCTGCTATACATTTTCAGTTATTAAATCCTTTTCTGTGAATGAGAATTTGAAAAAAAGCCAGCCCCATCCCTGCTATGACAAACCACCTCTCATAGTTACAGCTTATGCTTCTGATTTCCCACCGCTTGTGATTTAGAGTGTGCTTTCCTTTGTATCACTCCATAGTCTAACTTCACATCACAAATTATCTATTCCATGTTGATAAAGCTACAACAGGTTACCTGCTCTCTCCACCCAGTTCTTTCTGTTTCACAGTCAACTCTTAATTTCATTGCTATTCAGACCGTCTAAGCATTTCCTGAAATCCCAGCTCTTGGAAATGTACAATCATACAAGAGATTTCTGGGGAATATTACTAAGTTTCTTGCCCTCAGTTACAGAGAAATAACTCCCACATCTAACTTAATAGTCAACAACCAAGCCTCCTTGCCCCAAAATACAGACAATATTAAGGAAATTTTTATATATATATAATTTACAGATCTACAAAAATTAAACCCCAAACCAACACTGATTTTAGAAAGTCTAATTCATGGCTTTATTTCTTTAAGCTAGCAACACTTATATAAAACCTATTTTGTAACAGGAGCATTAAAACTTTACAGTAGCAGGGAATTTTGGAAGTACTACCATTCAGAGATAAAACATTCCAAATCCAGATAGACTGGGCATCACAGGCAAAAGACCCAAGACATGGGGTTTTTATTTGTTTTAACCATTGCAAAACTTCCATTTATAAACAGGAGAACAATAGCTCCATCACACACAAGATCTTTTCATTTGTGTTAATGCTGCAGCAGCACATCCTGAGCACATAAGCAATCACAGCTTGTCCTGTACATGAACTGAGCCACTTATTCAAAGGAGCCTGCTTGCTTCTTCCTTTTTTCCCCTCCATTCTCTCCACACTGGGCTGATAAAGTAAAATCTCAAAAATACATTTCTGTTATATCAGCAGTTCTGCCTATACACAGGACTTTTAGTCTATTTTTTGATATGAAGGCCTAATCAAAAAAGCAGCTCTGCTTCACTACATTATGTGACTAACAACCACAGGATGCCTAATTAGCAGCTTAGATGTCATTT
>VYZV01010863.1:33985-52932 GCA_013401275.1 Pandion haliaetus
AAAAAAAATATAAAAAAACCCCTTTCCTATCAGTCTTTTCTCTCTGAACCAAGTTCAGCTACAACTGTTCTATCAATTTTATTGAACTAAAATAACCTGTTATTTGTACTTAGTGATGGGTCGTCTCCATACTCCATTTTTTTTCCTTTTTCTTTCAAATTTTGTATACACCATATGCTTCAAATACTAATGGACGTTACAGAAGTTATCTCAACCTGTAAAAGAAACTGCATTGTAGAGTAGCTCCACAAGTCAATAAGAGAACATCAATTAATTAAAAACCCAAAATGCAGAAGGCTTGTCTAACTGCAAAGAAAAATCAGATTCACCCAATTAGAGACTAATAAAACCCTACAGTAAAATTCTTATCTAGTCTTAAAAATAGTCCTATCCTGAGAACACACTTCCCCAATTACTGATATTTTTTAAACTTAATTACTTTGAGATAGCAATTCAGACAATTTTGGAAGATAAACTAAGTCAAATTATAGTTACATCACCATATTACTTGTAAAAAAAATTGTGATTTAACACTTTTGTTAAGTTTTAGGGGTAAGGAAAGAAACTATTTTTTAAACAACTGCCTTTAACAGGTATTCACAAAATTTTGAGAGTATGGTACAAAGCCTCTGATGTAATTTTGAACAAGCTTGAGTAGTTAACTGTTATGTATTGTCAGGGCAGTACGGGCAAATGAAAGCAGCCTTTCCCTCTCAGAGATGTTTGCAAACTGAAAATACATCTATCTCTGTTTGGCCAGAACTAAAATGTCACGGGTGGAATGAACTGCTGTGGATACTAAAGGCTCATTACAAAGCTCACCGCTTTCTGTTCCAACAACTATAGGGCGCATTGGGTTAACATCTCTTCATGTAGTATAAATACACAGAGGAATGTGTATTATGCACAAAATTTAGGCACAAATTCAGTGCTCATGAACTAAAAAAAACGAATGAAACAAAACCCAAATGAAAACCCACTCTTTTCTCTCTGCCATCCAATGCAAAAATCATTCCCAAACACAAGGACTGTGAGATGAGCATCACAGGCAAGAAACTGTAGTGACTGTTTAACAGACTATTGGAAAGCGCTCAGAAACTGTGCAGTTGCACAGCACGTTAAATTGCATAGAGCAGAACGGATTCAATAGAAAAAACTGTGTTCAAATTGGTCCTTCTTAATCTGCTAAAACCATGTTCCTAATCTAGAAGTAATTTAATAGAGTGAAATTAAAACCCCATATCTTAGATACTGTAATTGAGAGGGTTGATAAAATATTATAGACCAACTTTATGCAGCTTCTTTGCTACATTAACATGTTTATGCAAAATTGTGTTCCGTGTGGCACACATCTAATCAAGAACTATCATAGGAGACAGCAGGGCTAAAAAGGCAACACCAATAGTGCAACAGCAAGACCAAGAGTCACATAAGAAAATGACAAGCAACGACGGCTTTGCAGCCTATATTGCTTTTTCTGTCTTTTCTTGCCTTTGGATAAGTGTTAATAGAGCCCTGTCCATATTCAAGGCCTTTCAGTTTTTTTATTTTTGTTAAAACTCTATCTAGGACAGAGGGGATTAAGGCCTTTATAATGTTTTTAGAGTCACAATTTAAATTTGTATCTCAGCATCATTAAGGATATCTTGGGTGTTTCATTCTAGCCCTCCAAAGGACATGATGGTGTCAGAGGGATTATTTATTTAATTGAATAAGGCAATACTAAAAATGTTTCATTGCTCTGCAATAATGTCCCTCAGGTAATGATACAATTATTCTTCAAATAATATTTGTTGAACCTTAATAAAGTTAAGTTTACTTTACCAAGATGTTTATATAGCCAGATGCCATACTAACCATAATTTAGACTCTAAAGACAAAACAGGCAAACTTGTCAATTCATGTCAATGAGGACCACTGCCTAATCAAACTGAGATTTTTTTTGAAGAGTAAATCTTAATATTGTCATTAGAATATTGTAGTACAGTCAAACTTACATAAATAAAAACAATATAGCTTGATACAGAAATATCTACACCAACAGTTATGTGCTTATTCACACTCTAAGTTTGTACATTTTTCTCTTCAGTTATATCTCTCCTCTTCTTGCTTTTGCTTATCTAATATTTGCAACTTCATCTTTTTATCTAAAATTAGTTTAATCATGCTTTTTATCTGGGATATATTATACCTGGTTGTCATGGTTTAAGAGGAGGAAAAAATATAAAGAAAAGATAAAGAAAAGCTCATGGGTCGAGACAAGGACAGAGAGATCACTCACCAATTATGGTCACGGGCAAAACAGACTCGACTTTGGAGGAAAAAAAAAAATCAATTTAATTTGTTACCAATCAAATCAGAGCAGGATAATGAGAAATAAAACCAAACCTCAGAACACCTTCCCTCATCCCTCCCTCCTTCCTGGCTCAGCTCCGCTCCCAGTTCTCTCTCCCTCTTCCCCCTGGCGGCGCAGGGGAACAGGGGATGGGGGGTTAGGGTCAGCTCCCCATACCTTGTCTCTGCCACTCCTTCCTCCTCAGGGGGAGGACTCCTCACTCATCCCCTGATCCACCCTGGGGTCCCTACCATGGGAGACAGTCCTTCATGAACTGCTCCAGTGTGGGTCCCTCCCACGGGCTGCAGTCCTTCGGGCACAGACTGCTCCAGTGCAGGCTTTCCCACGGAGTCATGGCCATCTTCGGGGGCTTCCCCCTGCTCCAGCGTGGGCTCCTCCATGGGCTGCAGGTGGGCATCTGCTTTCCCGCTCCCCTCCCTGGACTGCAGGGGGACAGTCTGCCATCTGGCTGCAGCCACCACGGGCTGCAGGGGCATCCCCTCCTCTGGTGCACCTCCTCTTCCTCCTCCTTCACTGACCTCGGTATCCGCACAGGGGTTTCTCTCACATGTTCTCACTCCTCTCTTCTCTGGCTGCTGCTCCCCAGCAGTTTTTCCACTTCTTAAATCTGTTCTCCCAGAGACACTACCACCATTGCTGATGGGCTCGGCCTGGGCCAGAGTCAGGTGCGACTTGGAGCCAGGGAAGCTTCTAGCAGCTTCTCACAGGAGCCACCTCTGCAGCCCCCTCCCCTGCTACCAAAACCCTGCCCCACAAATCCAAAACACCAGTACAATACTTGCCAAGATTTAAAAAAATTGCCAGTCTATGCATTAATGTTTCTTAAGAGTCTTATAGAATGAGATACAGGAAATTAAGAGCATCCCAGAACAATCTGTCTTTTTAAAATTATAGTGATGATTTATATTACATCACACAAACAAGTGTTTATTCTGGATACTGCAAACTCCAAAGCACGTGATTTTATGGAATCCATACATTTCAGTTTGAATGGATACTTGACACAACACCTGATAATATTGCTTAATTAATAAAATACAATCTTAAAAGAGAATTGATTTTGCTACATCCTCAGTAGTGTCCATTATTAAATCCATAGCGACGGCTAAGTCAACTGGTATAAATAAGACACAATTTTCAAGGTAGGCATTAGTATAGACCTCTGTTTTACCCAAGAATCTCTTTCAGCATTGCTGGTAAGCTTCACATGCTATGAATAAACATAAAGCTACCTATATTGCCTAAGCTGAGATGGTAATAGAAGTTATTCATATTATATCTAACAAAAACTTCATTAAGAAAGTAGGTACTTCAGATTCTTATATAGCCATAACTCATGTTAGCTAGACCAGGACAGCACTTCTGAAACAGGAGCACAGACTACTGCTTTTCTGCTTGGTCGAGTTGTCACACAAACGCTCGCCACTCATGACTTACACCTTCCAGGAACTGAGTCACAGAGTTCACCAATCAACTTCTCTGCCAAGTGTATGAAAACAACAGAAAATGCTTCAGAGCATTTTTAAGTTATTTTTCAGCTTATTGAAAGCCACTGTCTCCATTACCTAGCCACAAAGAGTTGAGAGAGACTCTCTCAAGCCACTGCCATAGTCAAATGGTTGCACTCATAACATTTTTGTATGAAGCTACAGGCTGCCCAACTCAAGTAAGTTTGTTTCTCATGTTCTTTGTCCATTACAGCACAACAGAACAATTTAAAGGAGGATACAGAAGTTCAGTCATGTGTTTCTCTCCCTACCTTCCCCACATAATTTTATTATGCCATAAATACTGCAGTAAAATGGTCTTTTTGATGCAGTTTGTAATCTCATGGTCTTTTTACGGCAGCTTGTAATCTGAATCAGAGCTTTTTTAAAAAAAATTATCAACAGAAAATGGCGTATGTTCAGCTTATGTTCAAGCTAACCATGCAGGGTTTCTCAAAAGCACACAGACATAAACACTAGTTGCCAATTCCCTTTTAATGCTAGTTCCTACATATTAAACTCATATTAGATTTTTCTATTTTTAGAGTTGTGGAGACGTTAGCAGCCTATTCACCAATATGATTTGATTAGAAATGAAGCTGCAATCAATATTCCATTCCTAGCCTGCCTGCCTCTCCTTTGAACTTTCTAAATAGATTCTTTTTTTTTTTCTCTTAAGTTTCTATTCAGACAGTCTAAAAGGATATGCTTTATCACATGGTTGAGTTTGGTGTAAAAGATTTATAAACATATTACCATACTCAGTCATAGCAACAGCACAGAAAAAAGGAACAAAGAGGAGCTCAGTGGGAAAGGAAGCAGACAAGAGTCGTGCTGTCCTTGGAGTCCGACCACGGTTACTGGCACTGTACTGAGCCAGAGCTCTGTACCTGAGCAGTGAGCTCTGCTTGGCTACAGGCTCCGGAATTCTGTAGTAAACAGCCTAACATTCGACACAGGAGACCTCATACGTTTGAAAATGGAAAAGCAAAACAAAACCCAAAACACAGTACTCATTTTAAGAGATCAAGGCATTAGAAAATTGTCTAAATATTTTTTTGCTCTCTCTCTCATTTGGTCATGTCCTTAGAGTAATTTAACCTGCATAAACTACCGTCTATAAATCAGATATTTAGTGGTCTCAATAGGCAGATGAAAGTCTATAGTCACTACTAAACACTCAAAAATATGCCTCCTGTGAGATGGGCTAAATGATGCTAGCTTAATTACAACTTCCACACAGCGAGTTAATATTCTACGCTGTGTTACGTGTTGAAAAAACATTTTACACATACTGTTCCTGAAGAAACAGACTGACAAATACACTCACTTTCTGTAGTCAGTTACTTGACAAGTTTGAGAAAGACATAAATTGCACCATAGCTCTTTCACAAGCCAATGGTGCCAACAGTTCCTCAAACAAGACCCACTCTTCCTTTCAACTACTGTTCTTTGCTCATCCGCTAAGCCTGCCATGCCTCGACTTCAATTCCATTATTTCTATGGAATGTGTTTGCCTATTACCTCACTGAAAATTCCACAACTATGTTCAGATTTTGCAACTACAGCCAAGGCCAAAAATTCAAGAGCCACATGGATAGCGGTTACATTAGGTTTCAGGGTCCCTTCCCAGAACAATTTATATTTGCTGCTGTGTCAAGAAGCTTTTGCTGATATAACTGAATTCAGAGAAATAGAGGGTTGTCCAAGAAATTATAGTGCAAACTGTAATGCCCCCTAGTTCCTGGTACATGTTACAATCAAAGCAGACTGCCTGCAGGTAAGCAAGTGGAATAAACAAGTTAGAGGTGTCACCTTCTGTACACAAGAGCGTAACACGCACCCACCTAGTTGCCATTCGCATTTTTGTTCCAGAGTATCAACTATTTTCCAAAGTTGAGAAAAGTACTTGCTACCAGCATTAAATCTGGACAGAAATATACTGTAAAAATTAGTTCCTGTAGACTTAACACTGCTTATAATAAAACAAAGTTGGGGGGGGGGAAGTGGAAAGCAGGTAGTAAACTAAAAACAAGAATATCTAAAATTTCAGCAACTCAAGGTGGCCTGAATGCCTTATATTCCATGTCAGCTAGGGAGGAAGCTTGTAGATTTGCAAACATTCATTAAATGCTTTGGGAAACTTTAATGAGTTGCAGTGATTTGCACAGGCCAAAAACCTTCCATGCAAACATGAATGCAAGGAACTCCGCCCTCCACCCCGCCTCAACCGACAAGTCACTTCTTTAATTGATCTGCTCTCCAAATTCAGATTTTAGAAGTCTGCCTCTACATATGATTCTGGTACTAACCAGGCAACACTGCATCATTTCAACTGTATGGAATAAACTGACATAGTTAATTACTCATCCCATTTGGTCTGTAGGTTTTTCACTTGGTTTTATCTTTTTTGTTCATTCACTGCTTTAACAAGAGAGTTATAAAAATAAAGGTCAGTACAGAAATAATACACCAGGTGTTATGTTCCTCTGTGTAATTTAACAGTATTGAGACAAGAGTCATATAGCCTGAAAGTAAAGGTACAGTAAAAAATATTGAAAAAGCCTGTTAGGGCTGTCTGCTAGCTGAAAGACAAAGATTCACCAAAATAAAAGCAACTCTATGTTCAAATATTTTCAGATTGCTTAGCCACAGATACTGGGACCACCACTACAGTGTAGTATATTCATGTAACAACCCTTAAGCACATTTAAAGTAGTTTAAAATAGACTAGTAAAAACAACTATTTGTCATTTTTTTTTAGCTTTTTATTGAAAAGCTGTTTCACTCTTCTTAGTGTGACAAAGGTGATGTTTAGTTTCTGGTATTGACTTCACAATACAGGTTTTAAGTGATTCATGCACAATGCTGTTGTGCATGTATTCTTGTTTAGTGTGCAGAGCTGGGGTTGGGGGTTAGTTGACTGTAAATAACTTAAGACACTTATGATGTGGCGTAATAAAAAATTTATACTATTTTAACACTGCTTTTCAAGTTCTCTAGAAGGCCTCAGGATCACATGAGGTTATAGAGAAGTTCTTACTATGTTTAAAATACCACAATATTACGCTACTTGATTACCTAATATATTAGGCTTGAAACTTGTGTCAGAACGAATCACAAGTTTTCTTACAGTTTTACTATTATCTGTTGAGAAAGCAAAGCAATCTTCCTGGAAATACCATTGTTCCAGAAGGTATACATTTTCATTACACACAGCAACAACCCTGTAGGTGCTCTATAAGTTTTAACCCAACCAGAGAAAATTTGTTACAGCCTAGAACGTTGAGACCCAACTACATGTAACTACCTTTCTGTCAGACAAAATCTCACAGAGCAACTAAAGAAAATCTAACAGATTCAGTAGATGTGCTAACAGACTGGTCATGTAAGAGACTGTTACTAGTGAATGTACATAAAACCACTACCTACGGACTTGGCAGCCTACCAATATCCCTTACAGTGAGCAAGTCTAGTAAGCTCAAAATATTTTTAGAGTAAAATTGTCAGAGTGGGTTTATCATGCCGTTATGATCACCTTCTGAAAGGTTCTCATTGTTAATAGTAGAACTCAAAAAGTTACAGCCAGTAGTTCTAGATACCTGACTCTGGCACAACCTGCCAGAATGATTTGAGCTATACTTCTGACCTGCAAAAAGGCAAATCCTGGAAAAACTCCACCAGTTGCAGGAGAAGCCCCAGTGACAAACTGTATCTCAAAGCTTGCATTGAGATAGTCATGCCAGATGTATTCAATTATCTGTCTCATAGGAATTTGCCTTTTCCCCTACCCTCAAAGCACACAGACACACTGGTGGGCAATATGAGCCAGAGATGAAAAGAACAAAAACTAATCACCACATTGTTCTTTCAAGCCAATCACAAGTTCCAAGTATTAAAACATGTTCTATTTATTTCCCTTTTGGTCAGTGTTGCCTCCTGAACCTGCTCAGCGTGTGTTCCCAAGATGAAGATTTTGTGATCTCCCACTCACAGAAGATCAAGTGTCACGACTGCTTTCATTGTTGAAACATTCAAGGACTCCTGTTAGGCCAAAAGTAAACAAAGTGTGTCTTTGACTACCACAGACACTTGATCTGTGCTTACATTTAGATGCCACATAGCTCTGGCAGTGACCTCAGGTGAAATTTCATCCTCAGTCTGATACCACAGGCATTTGACAGCTTGCACACAGGGATTCTGCTACCTGCAAATCATAAGCTAGGCTCTTATGCATTCACTACTTCTCATCCATGGCACGGCTGGCATCCATGAATGATGACGGTAGCCACTCTGGCAGGTGAAAGCTGAACCAGTTGCTATTTTGGGTGAAGCAGGAAGGCCTGGAATTTTACTCCATGTTAAGCTCAGGGAGGGCACTGCAGGAGCTGTTCTGCTCCTTCTTGGAGGATGGGAGGATGCCACATACAAGGACTTTGCTTCAAATCACAGCTCACTGGTTAAGTACAAGTTCATGAGTTCTATTTGCATAAGCAGAAGCTCATACTTTTTCCCTTACCCCTTTCTACCCTTCCTTTACCTCCATATACTTTTTTGTAACTCTTTGGTTCTCAGTTCCTTCTCTGCCACTGCTTCCCTCCCACTTTTCAATCTACATACATTGTAATAGGTGGGTACCTTCCCCGCACCCAGAACCTCTGCAGGATCTACCTACTCCCCAGAATTTCCTGACTCAATTTAGATTTTGCTCATCTCTGAGCCAAAGGGTTTTGAAGCTAGGATCTATCTTTATAACATTTATAACAGAAGCATATAATTTGTCATTAGTGGTACAACTTCCTGTAAATCATGTCAGTATCCAGTCACATTGGGAAATTTGAAGAAACACTCTCTGAGCACAATCTTTCTAGCAGGTCATTCTCAGTCTCTCAAAAGATGCTTTATCAAACGTACAGATACTCTGTAGCTTACATAACTACAAAGAAAGCAACAGCAGCTTTAATTCTAGGAATCTAACAGTAAGTTAACAGCAGCAATACAATGCAGCTGCAGAAATAAGAACCCATGAGAATGCCAAACAAGCAACTCTGTAAGCCACATAACAAGCTCTGACGCTCAGCCTTCCTCATTAGCCTGTCAGTGCCTGGAAGAAACTTTTTCCTCTCTAGTCTCTTGTGTATGCGCCTTCACTTCTCAGAAGCACAAGAAAGTATGAAAGGGTTCATATATAAAAAAACAAAACAAAAGCCAAACAAACCCAGGCCAATATTGAAAGCTTAAGTGCTAAGATACAATCAGCCATAATCTACTCGTGAGACTATCCAGGCTGCCACTTGTCTGTTAAGCAAAAATAACATCTGCTTTAAAACCTACCATTGCACTGTACTGTAGATACTACCTGAGGGGGAGATGATTGCAATTGCACTTTAAAATATACTTCTCAATTTTTTTAGCTAAACTTTCTAAGCTTACAGCAACTAATAGAATAAATTAAAGCTCTGTGGTATCTGTATAATGAAAAGAATCACCAACACCTTTTTTTCTCTCTTTTGTGCCACTCAAATAACAAAAGACTGGAAGGATGGTAAGTAATACTTCAAAAGCAATTTTAGCTGATTGAAACAGCCGTTATTTTAAACAACCTACAAGAGAACTAATGTAGGTAGCCTGGAGACTTTGTACAAAGGCAAAGGTCACTGTTTCAAGGGAGATGCACTTAGGCGGTCATTTCCTGAAATTCTTTTCCCTGTTATTTCACATGCTTTAAAACCCGTTTTCTTGAAGTTTATTCCCTCATTCTCCAGGGATTTCTTTGCAGTGACTTCATAATAGTCCACTAATGGCGGCACTGATACCACAATCTGTTGCCAGAGGAATCTGTTCAGACGCAAAACGTATCATGACTTCACTGCAGAAATCAATGGGGAAGAAATACTCCAAAGATGAATCACATGTTTAGTCATAGGTGCCTTCAGCAACAGGCATGGGGAAAGAAACAACCTGTAGGCTTGCTTAGCAGTTAAGATTGTTCATCAAGGAACTAACAGTTGGGTTCTAGGCTCTCTTCAGTTTAAGACATGTTTAAACTCCCAGCGTCAAGGAAGACACTCTAACCACCAAGCTGACAGCTAAGACAATGGCATTCCTCTAGCTCTCCTGAAGAACTCTGGCCACCAGATCCTGAGATTTACAGAGAGATCACGAAAGACAGTAGGGCAGTGAGTACGCGCCCCAGCAAGGGACAGACTGTCCTCACACCACAGACATGTTTTGAAGAAATGCACTGTCACTGCAAGAGGGCACGCTAGCATTTTGCCTTGTGCTCTTGGGCTTGCTGTTGTTACTCTTTAACAGGGAACTTGTTGCCCTGAGCCCCTACAGTGCTGAGGCCAACCTGCCTCGAGAGGCACAGAGGCCTAGATCAGACTGCACACCTGAAACACAGGCTCCCAAGCAGTTCATCAAACAAGATGGTAGGCAATACTCAAGGTGTCTAACAGACTCCTTTCCTTAGTTCAGCAGCACCTTACTCATGCTGCAGTATTTCCATGAAACATGTTGAGTCTAATTTTTATCCTATTCCTGTAAAACCGTGTTTTGGACCATTTTTTCAGTACATTAATCATCAGCAGGGTCTGAGCTACACATCTCTCCCATTAAAAGAGCAATTGTGCTATAATGTTCCCCACCAGCCATGACCTGAACGGAGCTTACGAATAAACATATCCATCACTACTTAATATTGACAGGAATAACTTGAAAAATGGCATTGTATGCAAGCCAGAGTGCTTAAATGGACTGCAGGCAGAACCTGATTTCCATACACTGTTCTTACCTCTTCAGTAAACGCATAACGCAAGTAATGCCATCTAGTTACCTCTAAAATCATGGTAGGCTGGAATTGGCTTATACACCTAAATAATTCACCACTGAAGAGAGGTGATTGCACTCTAGTTTGAAATCAAGCCACAAGAGCCTGTCACTGTTGAGACTCCTCTGTGCATATTTCCCCACTTAGGAACCCCAAGCTGTTGGTTACAACTTTAACTGTTATGCTTGAGCACTTCACATTATTTTAAAACTCTACTGATTTTATTTTTTCCTATTAAATATACTCATGAAAGACATTTTCATTAACTAGTCAGAGGACAGCAAGTACCTGCACAAAATAGCTCACATCCTTTGGAACATATTCTTGGACAATCCTGCTCTATATGTCAGGCATTAGAAAAGTTAATAGGAAAATTCTGAAAAAAAAAAAAAAAAAAAAGAAAAATCTGTATCAACTGAAGCTTCGGTTCTTCAGATTATGAATTTTAACATAGATGTATGAAGTTTGGCAAGCAAAAATTGAGCCAGACCTAAAAAGCTACCTGCAACATCCAGCCTTGTATGCCGCAAAGCCAAACACTTATTAAAAGTCAGATTTTATTTTTTTAATGAAAGTGCACAAAGTGTAGACAAGCTGTTAAACACTTAACACTTGGTAAATTACTATGCAACAATCCATTCCGAAATAAAGCAATATTTGTTAATTTTTTATGAAGGCCATGATTTTCTTGCTTCAGTGCTCGTGAAAGTGAAATATTAATGTCATGCACAGGAATGAAGCATAGTGAAACCCCCCCGAGGTCTGTCAAGGCACCTAGATCCAGAGTTTCAGAAGCAGCAACCAGAGCTACTTCAGTAAAGACCATTCTTCCACACTGTGTGGCAGCTAAGCAGTGCAGAAAGGCATTTCAAATATTTGACTAACATCAATTGCTTTTTGTGTTTGCAAGCATGGATAAATCCAGATTTCCCCCAAAATTATCAGGAACATCACTATACTATACACCTGAAGACAATGAAACACTGTCAAACAGAATTAAGTGTGCCTACCGGAAAAAAAACCAACCAAACCTAAACCACCACTAGACAGCAATGAACATGCTGTGTCCATTGTTCTTGGAGAGTGAATTCAAAATGTAGATTAACAAGAATTTTCCATTTATCCCCTGCCACATGAAGCATATGCCCAAATTTAGTTAACACTAGTCTTCTGTGAATCTTAAATTAACTCATGGAACATGTATGAAAAAAAACTAAGACCAAGATTTTAGTTTCCAATAACAAATGCAGCCATGGAAATGGTCTAAAAAAAAAAAAAAAAAAAAAAAAGGAACTAGCCCCCTTCTAAAATTTCAGTGACACATTCTACATGTATCAATACAAACAATTCCATGGCACCTGTTCTCAATGAAGAGAGCAACGGTGTGATAAGAAACAGGCACATCAAAATGCAGTGGATACAAGGGTAACTGTGCACATCAATTGTGGCAGGAAGCACTTGAGTAACACCAAGCATCACACCAGACCAAAGTGGTCTGCTGACAATATCTGCTTCTTCACTTGACGTGTTTTGCCTTCCCAAAGGCACACCATCTCATTTTGAAGTCCTCTACCTTCCTTCACAGTGCTTTCCTTGGCCACTTATCCGCTGCTAAGAGTACAAGCGTTGGCTGGGATGTTGTGTTCAAATCAAAACTTGCCTTCCCAATGCTCCTGAAGAGTCCTCTCTGGCAGGCCTGTTTTCTTCTCTTTCTACCCTCCAACGTAACACACTGAAGATGCTAAAGCACCTTCGCCCAAGCATTTAGGGCAGATCATTAACAGAGCTTGCACTGTTAACACACTTTTGTCAATTCATCACTACCCTGCTGATATGAAGACTTCATTCACATTAGAGTATAAAGCTGCCTTTTGTGGCAGAGCTCCATGGTACAGACACAGACACTATCAGAGGGCACATGTTACACCTGATCAGTGGCTGAATAAGCACCAGTTATCTGTCAGGTAGATAACTTGATCCTACATTAACTCCATGCTCCATCTGAATGGTGTCATTATTGTTAGCAACGCAATGCAGAGGAGACCACAGATGATTAAAAATTAGTTTCCAGAGAGAACTCTTTTGCAGGACTGGTTACATGCAAACTGATGCTCAACCCAAAGATAGCAGCATCAGAGTGTGTTTAGAACCAGCAGCCAGCCATCTGCTTCTAAGGTTACTAAAGCAGCTAAATAGGAAACCTCATACCTGAGCACAGCCTGTATATTAAGCAAGTTGTCTACAGTTCTACAGCTCAAAAGAAAATACCAGTAACTGCTTTAAAGACACTAGCAACCCAACTGTCTTGCAATAGACATTTGACAGATGAACAATGACTATAATAAGTTGCATGAATTTTTCAAGAAGCATCTCTAAATCACTGCTAGAAACCATATATGCCCACAAAGTCTAGTCAATCCATTTTTTAATAATACATTGGATGTCCCTGGAACATTAATCTTCTGTTATGTCGTGACTTAATGCTTGAACTGATGAGCACTATGGGCAAGAACATCTACATATTAACATAGCATTATGATTGAGGGTTGATCTGCTTGAGGGTAGGAAGGCTCTGCAGAGGGATCTGGACAGGCTGGATCATTGGGCTGAGGCCAGTTGTATGAGGTTCAACAAGGCCAAGTGCCAGGTCCTGCACTTGGGTCACAACAACCCCATGCAACGCTACAGACTTGGGGAAGAGTGGCTGGAAAGCTGCCCAGTGGAAAAGGACCTGGGGGTGCTGGTTGATAGTCGGCTAAATATGAGCCAGCAGTGTGCCCAGGCGGCCAAGAAGGCCAACGGCATCCTGGCCTGTATCGGAAATAGTGTGGCCAGCAGGAGCAGGGAAGTGATCATCCCCCTGTACTCGGCACTGGTGAGGCCGCACCTTGAGTCCTGTGTTCAGTTTTGGGCCCCTCACTACAGGAAAGACATGGAGGCGCTGGAGCATGTCCAGAGAAGGGCAACGAAGCTGGTGAGGGGCCTGGAGCACAGGTCTGATGAGGAGCGGCTGAGGGAACTGGGGTTGTTTAGCCTGGAGAAAAGGAGGCTGAGGGGAGGAGACCTTATCACTCTCTACAACTACCTGAGAGGAGGTTGTAGTGAGGTGAGTGCTGGTCTCTTCTGTCAAGTAACCAGTGATAGGATGAGAGGAAATGGCCTCAAGTTGTGGCAGGGGAGGTTTAGATCGGATGTTAGGAAAAATGTCTTTACTGAAAGGGTTGTCAGGCATTGGAACAGGCTGCCCAGGGAAGTGGTGGAGTCACCATCCCTGGAGGTATTCAAAAAGCATGTAGACAGGGCACTTCAGGACATGGTTTAGTGGGCATGGTTGATGGTTGGACTCGATGATCTTAAAGGTCTTTTCCAACCTAAATGATTCTATGATTACTATTTTTTAAGCAATAATTTGCGGTTGGCTTAAATTACCCAGACTACAAACTCCAGCAGCACAATGCCAATCATATAACTTTTTCCAGTACACCTGGAGGATATCAGGACCAGCAGCTAGGACAGGGGGCTACAGTGAATATGTATTCTAGTCTAATACTTTTAAGCAAAATTAAGGCTTACCCATCACTAAATGGATTGGATTGTTAGCTAAGCAGGTTAACATAATAATTGCATTTGAACTGAAATACAAGTGTGTATATATTCCTGTGTGTGGAGAAGCATGTGAGATTGTGGTAGGGAACTGACAGGTCCCCTAACAAAATTTCTGAAAGTGTACCATAGTGCAAAATTATCCACTACCTCTTAGAGATTTGAGCCTTAGCTCAGCCTGAACAGCAGTGTGGAACAATTGCTGTATTCCCTTGGACACATTCAAATTGATAGAGAAGAAGTGGTAGGGTCAGTCTGCTCTATAATCCTCCTCAATCCAGCAGAAGCATTAGTTCAGCAAAAACAACAGAACATGGTATCATACGGACCGTAGACTTGTTTCCTACAGCAACAACGCCCACAACGCCTTCCCAGTCTCCTCACTCCCAATACCCTCAGATTGTCTTATGTCCCTAAAACACTACAGAATATTTTCTGCTGCGTCCAGTGTCCTTAACTGTCCTTTATAATGGCTCCAACTTCATTAGTGTCCCTTGCATAACCTTACTGACCCAGCAGGTGGGCAAGAAAGCATAATCTGTGGATAATCTTAAACTATCTGCCTACTGATGGACCAGCATGCCAGCCAGTGGATAATGGGCAAATTGCCTCTGACTTTCACTCCTTACGGGAATGGACAAGTACCCGGTGAGGACACATGAAAATTATTTTCACAAGATGTCTGGGCTCATTACCTTTGAAGCCCCTAGTCTCCTGTCATTTATTAGGCAGAATATATTCACTTCAGACCTCAATGATGCGAAAGCCTCAGGAAACATGTAAAATAATTTCCAGGACAGAAACAAAGGACTTAAAGGAAGTTCCTGGCTCCTAACATTGAAGTTACATTCATAAACTTATTAGGCTTCCTTTCCAAAGAAGTCATGTATTTTTCCTGCTACTTAAGTTTGGAAAGTAATTTCAGAACATCATTATTCCCATGAACAAAAATTTTATCTTGATTTACTACCTCTACTTGCAGTTAGATCTTTCTCTTCTACACCCAACTTGATTTCAGCTGTTTCTCCTTGTTACTGGCACATCAGTGCAGGATGACATACATAAAATGAAAATTAATTTAATAGTACAAATTTCCTCTCTGCTTAAAGGAAAATTATACCAGACACTTTGCAAGATTATTAACCATCTCTAACCCCATGTCTCCTATTTCCCTATCCCCTGTGAAATCTCTGACTTTACATACTGTTTATCCCATGGCACCATAGCAAGACTTTGACTCAGGGTCACACACATATCCTAAGCACAGGGAATTCAGCAGACATGGTGTTTACCTTTGCTAAGATAACAGACCATATTAACTGGCAGGATCCACCACTGGTTAAACCAAAACTTAAATTTATTTCATTTTCTATTTACTTCCAAGTCTTTTAATTAAAAAAGTCTTTCGTTACTCTCTCCTTGAAAATTTGCTTAGAGATCTGTTTGCATTAAAGCCTTCCACATCACTGAGCTTATACAAAGGCCTGTATTTACTTGGAGTATTCCTTTCTCTTTTACAAAGAGGTCCTATACTTGGTGTTCTCCTGGAGGAGGTTAGTCCTGCTAACTCCTTGCAGTTTTCTCTCCAGCACAAAGACTGAAGTCCATGGGTTTTTTCACCTTGATTACAAGTACCTCTGATTTCTACACTTTCACTCTGATTTGCCATTCTGCCTCCACTCTTAAACACCAGTGTCTTGCCAAATACTCAGGACAAAGTTAACCATTTAAATTCTATGCACATATCTAAATAGGTTAATCTCATTCCCAGTTTACCTTCACTGGGAAATTTACCTAATCTCTTTTTATTTACATAGCAGAACATGCTGTTTCTAATTGACTAAAAAAGTAAATACTTTGGAAAAGTATCTGAATCATTTAACAAACACTTTAAAGGTATCAAAGAGAGATGAAACCTAATGAGACAAAAGAGCTAAGAATGCATTAGTCCAAAACGGAATGGATGCACAGGGAAAAGAAGAGAAAGGTTAGTCTAGGAGGTGATGGGGAATCTGCACACTTCAGACTGGGGAAAAAATGCCCGAAGAACCTGAAAAATGATGCATCAGTTTCGTAAAAGCTCTGGACAGGATGTAGACCTGTAACATGAGGAATCTTTTAGGGCTGTTTAGAGGGTTTCTGAGGTTGCCTTAATGTTATGAAAAATCTATGCTGATGCGATAGCACAGGTGCTTTGTTACCAAATCTAAGTACTGTCAGTACTACCACCACCATAGGCAATTCAATTTGTGAGGCTTCTGGCTAAAATCATGGTGTCACATGCAAGAGTAGGAAAAGTTTAGCCAGTGAAATACTAATGTTTTAAGTTAAAATAATTAATACATGTTGCTATTGTAATTCATACTGGCCATTAAATCCCAAAAGAGGATATGTCCTGAGCCAACAGCAATAAAATTCTCTTTTCTTGTGGTAGCTTGCAGAAGAACAATGATTAACAGCGACTTCCCAATCTTCATAGCACTCATCCCTATTCTCTCAACTTTGTCCTTTCAAAATGAAGTTGATAAACTACAATTTCTAGACAAGTTTTCCTAGAGATGGAAAACTGCAGGAACTGGTATGAAATATAGCTCCCAGAAAAAAGAGAAAAATCATCACATTCCATGCACTTCACATGGTGTAATTTTACAATACTTTTTTTCCCCACAAACAAAACTTTGGAGGAAAAGATCAGCCAGATTTCCTAAGATAAATACAGTATTCATCCTTCAGTTCTGTTTGTGCTCATTATTCTAAAACGAAAAGAAAGGTTAAAAAATTAAAATATAGAAAGGATACAAATATTTTAAATATTTTATACATGCATATATATGTATGTGTGTAAGTATGTATAAAATAAAACACACAATGGCATATTTTACGGCAATGAAATTACACCTGTGTCCTGTTTTCTCTTCTCCCACAAAACACAGACAGCCTCAAGTCTAAAATTGTTACTACTGAAAATACATATTTGGTGCAAACTGGTCATTTTAAATTAATGTCTAGCAATTAGGAAATTCCATTTGGCACCTGTGAGAGTAACATCTAGCATACCAAGAACATGGAGTTCTGAGTCCATTTAGGAAAAAAGTTATCCTGAGAGAGCCATGTCACGTGAAGAATACACTTTGCCAGGAAAGAGCTGTATACAGTAGAGATAGTCCATTATTTTGGTGGGAACAGGGGGATGACTTTACATAATTCACAGTAAGATTAAAAACAGGACTGTGTCTTCTGGGAAGTTCAAATATCAGAACATTGCAATATTTTCACACTGTCAATTTGTTCACTTCCGAGAAAAAGCATACAGAAACGATGCAGAACATATAACATACTTACAATTTCAAATAATGCATGAGCATCATATTTAGTCATTCTCCCTTTTTAAAACGAAAAAGAGCTGAATAAACAATGCAAAGCCTGCTCAGGCAGAAGAAAGCTAAGCATAGCGTTAGCCTAAGGAATACTTCTGAACATTCAACAGTCAAAAAAGCAAGCACATCTGCTGTGAAAATGCTGAGGGTTTTTTGTGTTTGGAAGTGAGCTTTTCAATTGAGGACACTTTGTACCTTTGTTAACATGACTGTCTCCTAAATCTTACCACTATTGCAAAGATAATGACAACAATAGACCTGTCTGTGCCAGGAGGAAAAGATGTCTTCGAGAATGATGAAATTTTATCACAAAAGTCTCAGAGCACTTGGAACTGAATCTTCCCTATGTTAATCACAGCACTGGATGGTACCAGGCACTACCCTTCTAAAATTAAAGCTTCCTCAGATTTAGCAAGGAATATTTACTACAGGAAATAAAGGTATTGCTTCATATGTTGGCTAGTAAAATATACTGCAAGTTCACTGTGCCTTATATGGAAATTTCAAAAATTCAGTTCAAATACAATACTTCCAAGCCAATTCTAACTCTGTAGCATTAAAACACACTGATACAATGATTCAGTATATTAAGACAGGAGACTTTTCAAAATCATCTTGGAAGGAGATTTTCTTCCCATTTCCAATTCACTACCCCTACTTTTATTAAAGTATGTATTCATCAGTCNNNNAGTATGTATTTATCAGTCCATCAGCCTGTTAAGACACCAAAAGAACAACATCATAAGCAACATATTTGGCCCGACATAGAAACGTACAGTGACAAATTTTAAACAAGTATTCAGATGCAGCTATTAAACCATGTGGAGTTCACATCCCTAAAATTAGCAAGCTACACTGGATGTAGCCAGAGATGAAAATTTTTTCTTAAACATAGAAATTAAGACTCTATTGCAATATGCAAGAGATATAAATAAAGTGAATTCAACTCTGTGACATTTTAAAGCTGTCTTACTAGGCAGTCTACAAACTAATTGTAGCCCTTTATTGTTCTAAAATCGGACATAAAGGTTAACCCCCCCCAACCCAAAACAGTATGAGGGTCCTGTTTTATACATAAAATTACTTTCTCCACCTTTAAAAATGTAAATTCTAACCCAAGTCCTCACTTAAGATTTCAGTTTCCATATTAACAACTTCGGTACAAGTTAATTCAATCAGCATCTACAATAATGGTATAAGGCTGAACAACCTTTTTTTGACTCTTGCTAGAGAAAGACCAAGAACAAGTGAGGGAAACTAGCAAGATAAGCTATGAGTCTACAGGAACAAGG
>VYZV01010864.1:0-10107 GCA_013401275.1 Pandion haliaetus
TGGGTCCCCACGGAAAGGCCGGGTCGGGGTCGGGTCTCCCCCCTGGCGCCTGTCCCCAGAGCAGCTGAGGATGCTGGGGGGAGCCTGGGGTCACCTGGCACCCGGCTCCAGGAGAGAAATTAATGAAGCTCTGGGATTTTTCACGGTCGAATGCTGCTTGTGCAGCCAGATGTGACCTTGCTGAGAGCTGCCGAGGGGAGACATGGGGTCAGTGACTGCACTTGAGGCCCAGGAGGAGCAGAGTGCTGGGCTACTCCTGGCCATCAAGTCCTGTAAGTCCAGCACACCCACCAGCTCAGAATCACAAAATCACAGCGTGGCTGAGGCTGGCCGGGACTCTGGAGGTCATCTGATCCAAGCCCCCTGCTCAAGCTGGGCCATCCAGAGCCAGTTGCCCAGGACCATGTCCAGACGACATTTGAGTATCTCCAAGGATGGCGACTCCACAGCCTCCCTGGGCAACCTGTGCCAGCGCTCGGTCACCCTCACAGTAAAAAAAGTGTTTCCTGATGTTCAGAGGGACCCTCCTGTGTTTCAGTTTGTGCCCATGGCCACTGGTCCTGTCACTGGGCAACACTGAAAAGCACCTGGACCCTCTCTTCAGGTATTTATACACATTGATGAGATCCCCCTGAACCTACTCTGCTCCAGGCTGAACAGTCCCAGCTCCCTTAGCCTTTCCTCAAACGTGAGGAATCCCTTAATCACCTTCGTGGCCCTTTGTTGGACTCTCTGCAGTACGTCCACGTCTCTCTTGTACTGGGGAGCCCAGCACTGGCCACAGCAGTCCAGGTGTGGCCTCAGCAGTGATCACTGGATCACCTCCCTTGACCTGCTGGCAGTGCTTTGCCTAATGCAGGCCAGGACACCCTTCGCCTTCTTTGCAGCAAGGGCACGTTGCTGACTCATGTTCAACCTTG
The DNA here is from genome assembly GCA_013401275.1 of Pandion haliaetus. Taxonomy (NCBI): domain Eukaryota; kingdom Metazoa; phylum Chordata; class Aves; order Accipitriformes; family Pandionidae; genus Pandion; species Pandion haliaetus. Next base: position 921 of record VYZV01010864.1, read on the forward strand.
TGTCTACCAGGTCCTTTTCTGCAAAGCTGCTTTTCAGCTGGGCAGCCCCCAGCATGTGCTGGTGCCTGGGATAGTTCTTGCCCAGGGGCAAGACTTTCCCCTTCCCCTGATTGAACTTCATGAGGTTCCTGTCAGCCCATTTCTCCAGCCTGACAAGGTCCTTCTGGATGGCAGCATGACCCTCTGCTATACCATACCTGGGATGTTCATCAACCATGCCCACTAAACCATGTCCTGAGGTGCCTTCTCTACATGCTTTTTGAACACCTCCAGGGATGGTGGCTCCACCACTTCCCTGGGCAGCCTGTTCCAACACCTGACAACCCTTTCAGTAAAGAAATTTTTCCTAATATCCAATCCAAAAGGGTATGTCTTCCTTGCTCCAGCCTTTCCCCTTGGTCTCTGGGACCTGGGATTCCTGGCATTCAGTTCCTTAGCCTTTCCCATGTCCTGTGGCACCAGGTCTCCCATCTCATGGAGCAATGTACCCATATTTTCCCTAGTCTTCCGCTTGTCGCCTATAGCAGCCTCTCTTGCTGAATTTGACAACACACCTTCCAGCTCCAGCGGACCCCCCAGCTCCAGCACACCTACCAGCCTGAACCCCCTCCCCCTGAGGGGCCAGACCCCGGGCAAGGGGGGCCAAGGGGGGCCAAGGAACATCTGCCTGCAGAGAGCCAAGGGTGGGAGCCGGGACTGGGCAGGCAGTGGGTTTCCCTGCTCTGCCTGCCCCACCGGAGTCTGGCACATCTGCCCAGAGTGGTGAATGCTGCTCTGCTGCTGGCGTGCATAATTCAGGGGCTGAGATAAACTGGGATGTGCTAGCCCACTTCCAGACCCTAAATTTAGACAGCAGCGAAAGTACATGAGTATGCAGCAGCGGGCAGGCATTGGGGGGCACGGGGCTGGGGCAGATGGGGAGCCAACATGGCTCCTGTGTCCTTGAGGAAGAGCAGGGTGTCACGCTTCTTGCTCCAGAGGTAAAGCTCCAGGGTTTGGCTCCGATCAGCAGTTGGCACAAATTTTAAAAAAAGCTTTTCTCAGCCTCCGTGGGCTCCCAAAAGCTGCCACGTGGTTGCAGTCCTGCAACAGGAGAGGTCAGCGCCCATAAATTGCTCGCTGACCTCAGCTGATCTCAGGTTGCTTTTCCTTTCGGGAGGTGGCCGGGCTGTGCGCTGGGACCTGCCCGGCCCAGCTGGATGCGGGCATGGGTCTGGCAGCGATGGGCTGGCTCCGGGCACAGGCCCCCGACTGGGAGGTGGGGACTCTGGCAGTTCCCATCTCTTCCCGGCTGGATGTGGGAGCCCGGTGACAGCCGCAGCAGGAGTGTCCTTCAGTCCCTGTCCTCCCAGGAGGGGCAAATCGACCCGAGGGGTATTTGTCCCCTGGGTCCTGCTGTCCCCTTGTGCCTTGCCAGGGCCGTGAGCCCGCTGGCATGCCGGGAGCAGAAATCCCACCGGCTCCCGGCCCTGGAAGGGACCAATCCTGCCCACACTGTCCCCTCGTCCCCTTTGACGATGCCACCAGATGGCAGTGCCGGTATGAGACCGGGCACGCCGGTGGCGACGGTGGCTGGGCTCGGGCCCTGCCCGCTCCTGAGGGGCCAAGCAAGCCCCGGCTGCCAGGAGGGAGAGGGGTCTCACCCACCCGAGTCACAGGGGTGTCCCCACGCCTGGCTTTTGCTGGTGAGCAGCGGCCACGCCACCACCCACAGCATCAGCCCCTCGCTATCCCCATCTCGAGAGCTGCCCTGGGCCGGACCGGGACGCAGCGAGGCACGCAGGAATGTCACAAGTGACAGAGCTGTGACGGTCCCCCCGTGCACCAAAGGACACGCTGGTTTTACATCGCCCCGTGCTTGGGGGAAGAAGAGGAATGGGAGAGGAGGGATGCTGCCAGAGCCCAGGGACGTGTGGCTGCCTCCAGCCCCCCCTGCAACAGAAGCCCCAGCCCGTGTCCCACTGCTCAGCAGGGCTGGGAGCATCCTTGCCTGTGTAGCCCTAATGAAACACCTTTTTTCTGTTCTGCCTCCCCCTCCGCTCCTCCTGCATCACTCAGCATCCCCGAGGCACCAGGGGACATCTTCTTTCCCCTCCCCTCGGTGCCTGGTTCATTAGGGGTCAGGGTATCATTTTCTGCCCGCCGCAGGGGATTATAGGGCTGGGGATGGCACCAGACCGGTGGCGAGCAAGGCCAAGCACAGCTTGCCAGGGATGCCCTCCCACCCGGGAACCTGGGGGTGAAAACAAATGATCTCATGTGACTGTATCTGGGACAATACCAGCTTAGCTGTGAGCGCAGCCAGAAGGGTTCCTGCTCAGCCCGAGCAATGCTATTGATGGATAAACCTACATTACAATAATTAATAATAATTAATAATCGACTCTGTATTTGGAAAACCCATCAAGCACCTTCCCTCCAGAGCATCATCTAGTGCAGGCAAATGGAGGCATGTGTAAGGTGCATTTCTGGGGTGATGATTTTGGGTTTGACCATGGGGTTGTCCTACCTCCGGCACCGTGGGGGCCAGCCCCACTCCTGGATGGGGCTTTTAGGGCACCCAGGACCCTTCCCCTCAGCCACCAGCTGCCATCACAGCCTTGTGGTTTGGGTGCTTTGGGGAACTGCTCCAAGATGTCAGGGTGCTCCTTATCCACGCTGAGAGGTGGGGGGGGTTCCCCTGCCCTTCCTGGGCTGCAAGGGAGGCCGGGCAAAGGAGGCCAGGAGTGAAGCTACCCCCGTTTACTGCCGGCAGTATATTTTCTCAGCCGTGCTGCCTCTCTTGGGGTTTCCAGCCCCCAGACAGGAAGGGGGACAGGCACAAAGCCAGTCTGGGATGGGAAGGACAAATGCGAAAGTCCTGAGATTGAAGCATCTCCCTCCCCCCTTCTCTAAGGATGCCTTCGAGTCAGGGAATTAGTTTTCCACTAAGCTCTTCTGTAATAAACAGAGGCACGGGAGGACTAGCCATGGGTGATTGCTTGGCCCTTCATTACAGACAGAGGCAGGGTGTTCAGGGTCATGGGAGACGGGATTTAAACCCAGTGGAAAAGAAGGGGATGATTTTCAGGAGGACCATTGTAGGCACCTGCAGAACCTTCTGTGCCTGAGCTCCTACTTTGTCCCTTTTGTTTACCAGGACCCTCTTGTCCTGCTACACTGCAGGCTTAGCAGCCGAATACATGTCAAATGCGTCAGCCCTTGAGACCAGCCCAACAGAGGAGCCTGCTGGAGACCAAGAAAATCCTCTGAATCTAGTGATGGGCATCCCACCTGCTGGCATTGCTTCTGGGAAACCCACTGAGCATCAGGATTTGCATTTAGGACCCTCTTCGAGGACCTTTTGCCAGTTTGATATGTCTTAAAGGCCAGCAGGGTAATCTGGAGCTGACATGGCTGGTGGTTTCCGTAATGGGCCATCACCAAACTTATCACTTGTCATCTAGCAGGCTGGGGTCTTCTCCCCAAAGCCTCTCCCAGCTAGAAAAGCGAAGCGCTGTGAGGCCAAGAAACCCTGGCCACCCTCCGTCCTTGAAGCTTGATTTAGCCTGCGCTCGCAGACTTGGCAACTGGCTGGAAAAGCTTCGGCATTTCCCTGCTGAGTTTGGACAGACGCTGTTCCTCTTTCCGTGGCAGTGGCCAGATGCCTGGCCGGTGATGGATGGGAGTGTCGCACAGGAGTTTCTGTGCTGTCACAACTGCTGGGTCTCTCATGGGGTGGAAAATCTGGGGAGGAGGTGTCTCCACTGTGAGCTGAATGTCCTCCCCAAGGATCTGAGTCAACAGAGACAGTGGGATAGGGAGGTGGGGGGAGGAAGAAGCAGGGTGAGACCTTGATCTGAAGGTGTCCTTGGTCCACCTGGCAGGAGGACCTGGGTCTTCTTTCAGTCTCAGCCTGCAGCCTCCACACCACTGGGTGCTTCTGCTTTGCCACTTGCCCCAGCTCTGGGTCTGAGACCCCCAATTTGCTTTCCCAGCACCCAGAGGCTCCAGCCGTCCTCCAAACAACAGCACGAGCCTCCCCGAGCCCCTCACCTGCATTTCCCAACATCCCCTGGGTGATGGGGTGTCCCCAGTGCCACCCGGGCATCCCAGCTAGGGCAATGCTGGGGGGATTGCAAATTTGGGATGCCCTTGGAAAGCTGCGTATGGCGCAGGCAGTTTTCAAGCCTGTTCATTTTCAGCCTTAACGATTCTTCCTCTCAGAGAAATGGCTAATGAGCCATGGGGATCCAATTAGATTTCTCCAGTCAGCCTTTCGCCTCGTTCCTTGCCGTTTAAAACCAAAAAAAAAAAAAGAAAGAAAAAAAACCGACAAGCACCGGCATGGAGACAATCAGATCAGTGTCTCCTTAATGAGTTCATGGCTCTGGCGGAAATATCTTTGACAGCAGAGGCAGAAACCGAGCTGCATGCAGGGGCGAGTGTGCCATGGGGTGGGAGCTGTGTCCACCCCCTTGGCAGACCCTTTGTGGGGTGCAGGTGAGCCTGCAGGGTGCCTCATCAGGTTTCGGGTTTGCTCCCTGCACTGGGTGCTTTGCACAACACCCGTACGGATGCCCAGAGCCACTCGGCTGTTCTTTATAAAGCACAGCAGCAAGCTGGGGGTTTTACACCATGTTTCTGTAGGATTAGGGATGCTAATAAAGTCCAGATGCTCCCCAGCATAAAATTCCCCAGCTCGGGTGGAAGGACCCCAGGAAACCTGGGGTGGGAGAGGAGCGGAGCCACCAAGGCAGGGAGAAGCGATGAGATGCTGTTGGGAGCACCAAAGCAGCGGTGATGCTCACCTGGATGGGGGTGAGACACTGCGGGGTGAAAGAAGCCACCAGCGAGGACCTTGTTGTCCCCCCCTCAGTGCTGACAGACCCCACACCCTGACCATGGCTGCGGCAGTGCTGCCGAGCCCCACGTGGCCCTGCCAAGCAGATTTTGCTTAGCTGCCTGGGCTATATTTAGCTGCCTGTAAAAGGGGTTAGCGAGCAGTGCTGGAGCCAGTGGCACAGCTAAGAATGTCAACGTAAGAGCAGCCAGGGATAAAAAAAGCCCAACCCAGGCACTGGGAGCTTTGCACAAATCCCTCTCACTGCTGGAGGTGGAGGCAGGCAGGCAGGCAGGGCTGCAGGCAGCACCTGCATCCCACCGGGATGGTAGCACTGGATGATGGCTACTCACTGTCCACTCGGTTGGCGATTTGCCTGCTGTGATTTTGGGCTGATTTAGCTGGTTTGCAGCATCCTAGCATTCAGCCGGATGGCGAGGGTCTGCTGGGGGAGAATGGGGCCTGAAATTTGGTGGGTTTGGTTAAATCCCAGGGCTTTTGGGGCAGGCATCCCCCTCCACGGGCAGGAGACAGTGGCAGGCAGGAGGGACAGCCTGCTCCCCCAAGGTGGGAGGTGTCTGTGAGTCTCCCTCCATCCCCATCCAGGCATCTGGAAGTTACTGCAGCTTGAACAACACATTTGAGCTTTTTTTTTTTTTTTTTTTTTGTCCATGAGGACGTCTTTTTGGGATGATTTCTGTATGTTCAGTTAACTCGAACACACCTTTCTTGCAAAGGCTCACCTCTCTGCCCCGATCTGGCCTCTTAAAGCAAAAACTGGGCAAATCCCACCACATCCCAGCTCTTCCCAAACCCTCCTGTGTTGCTCTGAGCTCTTCTGTGCTGCCCCAACCTTGCCTGGGCTCACTTCCTGCCTATGCAGATGGGGCTGCTGCCCAGAAACATCAGATTTAAACCAATATAGCAGTCAATACCTAGGAAAGGTCATTTCCAGAACTGTAGCTAATTTGTCCCAGAAATAATTTGCGTGTTCTGCTTGTCCATTGGGGCAGGTGATGAATATTTCAATGGCTGGGCCCCAAGAGAGGCACTTAGAGTCATTCAGTGGGGACCTCGTTTCCCTGGCAGGACCGCAGCTCCTGTGATGAACTGGCAGCAGAGGATGAGCCCCAAGCTGTGGCTGCATCTGGCTGCATGATCCACCATGCCTTTGGGTCAGGAAAGAGCTTCTGCTGAAAAAAAAACCCAAAAAGACGTCATTATTTTGGTTGAATTTTCCCATTCTGCTGGGAACAGCAAAGTTGCAGATGAGTTGCAAAGACCTGTGCAACTCATTGCAGGTATTCAAGCTGCCTTGACCTACAGAAATACAAAAACCAGCACATGTGCTATCCCCCATCGTGGAAGGGATACACTGGGCTGTGCATGCACCCGAGGGCTGCTCAACTGCATGGCACAGCGGGGGGACAATCCCCACCACCTCCATCATGTCGTGCCCAATGGGAGATGGTGCTGCATAACCGATGTGCCCTGCGAAGGAGGGTGCAGCAAGCTCAGATCCAGACGGCTGAGTACTCAGAGCAAAGATGATGTCCAGAAAGGGCACTGCTATCTGCTGTGGCCTTAACGTCTCCTGTTGAGGTGGCACAGAGATGTCCAGACTTTCTTTCTCAGCATGATGCTCCACCGGGCCTGGTGACAAATTGCCTCCCTGGGAGGTGTTTGCTGGCATTTCCCTCTTGTTTTAAATCCTCCAGGCAATGAGATGCTCTCGCTGCCTTTGGCCTCCAAGATCTCATGGGCAGGATGGTTTTTCCCAAGGGCTGAACACGTTTTCTGCAGATCCATCCTGCAGGAGCTCCCTCCATCGCTCCGGGGCAGATACCCCCCCAAGCAGGGATGGCCCGGAGGCTGTGTCCTGCTCACACTGATGGAAAGTCCCTGTCCCCAGCCAGGAAACAACCTGCAGGTCCCCAAATCCTGTGACCCATGTCCCAAAATAGCACCTTAACGGAGGGTGACACAGCCCAGGGGGGAGCTCAGCTCAGGACTAACCTTTTCTCCACGTCACCTGTGTACCCAGCAAGAAATCAGGGTCTTAACTGGGCTGGAAATTAGGAAAATACGTCTAAAAGAGGAACAGCAAAGTACTTCTCTCCCTCGGAGGTGACTTTTAGCCCAGATCAGAGCCCACAGCGCTGGGCAGGTGAGTGGAAAACAACCCTGCTCCTCCCCTGCCTGCACCCCTGGGCAGGGGGATGCTGCTTCCATCCCTGGGGGGCTGCCCCAGCCCTATGGCAGCTCGAGGGTCGGTGGCTTTTAATGACCTTCCTGTGTAAGTGGGATAAAGCAGCTTGGCAGCAGCAGTGGAAGGAAAATACTCTCCTGAGCCCTTTTCCTCCCTATTGTGGACACATTTTTTTAGAAGAAAATAGGGTCTAAAGCAAGTGGCAGAGCAGGGAGCAGTCTGACGCTGACCTCGCTGTCTTCACCTCCCTGATGGATAAAGCAGGGGCTCTCCCGATGCTTGGGAGGGCACGGAGAGTATAGTTTAGGTCCCACATCAGCAGGGATGCTCACCCTGCCAGGAGCACTCTGCGAAGAAGATCCCAATGTCTTCAAAGCCTGAGAGCAGGCGCTGGAAGAGCGGAGCAACCTTTGCTCCCATGTCAGTACAGCACCAAGCACCGCGGCACTGCCCTGTACCAACACTGAACGGGTGCTGCCTGATAAGGGAATAATTTTTCCCTTCCCAGCTGCCATGCCAACGTGCTTTTGCATTGCTGGGACTTGAACCCAAGAGTTTTGTGAGCTTCAGCTGGGAGTTTGGGCTCCTGATGCTCACCATGTCCTGGATGCAGGCAGGTTTGGAGAGGTTATTTGGTGCCAGCAATGCACTGGCTGAACATAGAGGGACTCGCACACTTCTTGCGTGCCTCGGTTTACCCAGCTCCCCTAGCCCAGCCATCCCCAAAGGATCACACTGGCAGAGGAAAGCATTCAGCTTAGGTGGAAATGGGGACTGCACCGCAGCTCTCCCCCAGCTCTCCCAAGGCAGAGCATCCCTTGGGGGCACCCAGGAGCTGGAGGTAGGGAGACCCTCTCCAGGGTGCTCCAACAGAACCCCTCCCAACCACCCTGGGCTTCCCTCATCTCCTTCCTGTCCCCCCTGGTATCTCCTCCCTTGCTCCCACACGTTTCCCAGAGCAGAAGGATGGCAGCCATCCCCCCCAACCTGCAACAGCCAGTGCCACATCCGATCAGGGGCCAGCCAGGATAAACATCACCGATGTTTGGCTGGAGACTGCTCCAGAGAGGGGAGACAGTCAAGGAGAAAACGGAGCGTGAGGAGCTAAAAATAGCAGCTGGCAAAGGCTCTCCTCCCCGCCGGCCATGCAGGAGCTGCCAGTCGCCCGTCACCACGCGTGAGCAAGCAGGCAGGATAAATGTCCCTCCGGCTAGCTGGCGGGGCTGAGTGGCTCCAGCCGCCCCCCACCCCCCAGGCTGCTGGGGGTACGGGGGGTACCAGAGACAAGCACCAGGCTGAGACCAGCCAAGTCCTGGCTGCTGCAGTGACTCTTATCCCTCTACAAGCCTGGCATTGCAAGGCACATCCAAATTGGCCTTGCTGGCTGGTGTAGAGGTCAGGAAAGCATCGCCCTTCCTGGGTCAGCAACCGCTGCTGGGCCCGGCTCAGCCTCCGGCTTCTCCCCACGAGCCCCGGGTGGTGCTGAGCTCCCCTGGGGAAGGGACAGGATGGGCCCCTTGCTCTGGCTGCTGAGCATCACCCCTCACCATCAGCAGGAAGAGGAGGTGGCCAGAGCTAGGAATTTGGGAATGTGCCCCCAGCCCAGCTCCTGCTGGGAACAGCATCCCAGTGCAGGGCCAGAGGAGCAGGGACCCCATCGCCCGGGTGCACCCCGTTTCCCAAGCCCCAGAGACATCATCTGTGTATCTCAAGAGCCAGGAGGGGACATTTTGGAGCCTCTCACCGAAACTGTGCTGTTTCCCTGGTGCACACACAGGCGAGAGCACCGGCGGCAGCCCAAGGAGGTGGGTTACCATTCCTGCGTGCAAATTTGAGTTGCTTTTAATTCACGCTGGGGGGGGGGAGGTCTGTTCCTCGCTGCCTCTGCCCTCCCTCCCTGTTCTGCTCCAGCTCAGGGGTGTGGGTGGGGAACCCCCATCGCACACACTCAGTGTTGGCTGCGTCCCCCCCCTCATGGTGATGCTGGTGTCAGGCCAGGAGCAGCCTGGCATGCCCAGACAGTGGCATCTGCTCTGCACCCAGGCTCTGCCCTGTGTCCTTCTGCAGCGAGGACAGACACAAGGGGCAAAACATGGGGCTCTGACATGATCAGGTGGATTTACCAGCCGGATCCAGGGACTCTGACACCCCCCCCC
>VYZV01010864.1:10802-25231 GCA_013401275.1 Pandion haliaetus
CCCCGGGTGCCCCAAGGGCTGCCTGAGAACCGGAGGCTTCCCCGGGGCTCCTGCCGAGCGCCGGGCATCCTTCCTCCGGCCCGCCCGGCGGGCACCGGCACCATCGGCACCGGCACCGGCACCGGCACCGGCACCGGCACCCGTAGCGACAGCAGCAGCAGCATTGAGACCGACAGCAACACCGGCATCGGTATCAACGTCAACACCGGCATCGGCATCGACATCGGCACCGGTATCGGCGTCGGTATCGACGTCGGCACCGGCTCCGGCAGAGCCCAGGTGAGCAGCTGATGGGCGGTGCGTGCAGGGGACGTGGTCGCACCGAGGCCCTGGGCCACAGCGGTGGATGCCCGGTGCTCACAAGGTGCCCGTCGTGGGGACTGGGTGCCCACCCTGGGAAGTGGGTGCCCGCCCTGGGCACCTCCATGGCAGCGCATCGGAGCAAAGGGAGAGGCAGGAGGCTCAGGAGATGGTCGGTGGTGGCCTCGGGGCGCAGATGGGTTTTGGGGGGATGAAACTTTGCGGCAGGCTGCAGCGCTGAGCAGGGCAGTGGGGTGTCTCTCGAGAGCTTGGGGGGGGTCCGTGCCCATCCCACTGGAGGCAGGTGGCTCTGGGGAGGATCGGTGCGAGCAGCGGTCGGACACCAAGCAAGGCTCGTCTGTCTCGGGGTGGGCACTTCAGATCAACCCCTATGGTGGTGGCACCTCTGTCCCATCCTGGCACCCACCCCTGGCCCCTTAACCACCTGCCTCCTCCTTCCTGGCAGGTCCTGGGGTCACCACTGCCCCTCCACCTTCCAACCTGCCCCATCTTCATCGCAGCTACTCAGATCCCCCCAACCACCCCAGCTCCAGCCCTCAGCTTCCCGGATTAGAGCTTCCCAGATGATTTTGGGCCCGGGAAGCTGCAGGGGCCCCAGGCAGCAAGAGCCCAGGGAGGGCTGGTGCAGGGCTGAGCACTGCTCTGTGCAGGGAACACACTCATCTTGTGCCTCCTCCCAGTACGGCATCCTCTCTGGAGGAAAGGGTTTCCCCCAGGACAACCCCTCCTCACTGCCTTCAGGGCATTATTTTGGCAGGTTGCCCCTGCAGGTGCTTGGATTGGGTCCCTTTGGTCCTGGGAGCTGGCTTCTGTCCCCTGTCTCGGTGGCAGTGCCACCAAGGAGGTGGCAGAGGCAAGATGTCCTGTGCTCACCCCAAGTACTCACAGCCCGTGACCTTGGGGCTGTCCACCAAGGGACACCTCAGCGCTCGCTGTCACAGAGGGCTGCCTGGACTCCTCCCAGGATGTCCCCCCCTTGTCACGGCCGGGCAGGAGATATAAGGCGGGGGGGGGGGGGGAGAGAATGGCCCTACTACTGTCTCCACCCTTCATCTGCTCAGCAGGAGGTTTTGGAGGGGGAAAGGTGGTGGCAGAGTCAGGTTCTCACTTTTTTAAAGTCACAGCATTTCTTCGCAGCCTGGGAGGCAGAGGGGGAGGTGGACGAGGTGGCTGGGAGCTGAGGAAGCTCGGTGGGAGGCTGTCGGTGGCTGTGGTTGCAGCCACCCTTGGGGGGAGCCTTGGGGATCAGCTCCTGGTTCAGCGATCGAAGCTCTGGCACCCGTTCCTGACCTGGTCCCACACTCCCTTGCAGGACAGGGTGCTCCCATCCCCTGCCGGGACATGGCACCACGAAGGATGGGGATGGGACCCACAGCCCGGCTCTGACCTTGGCTCCTCGGGCAGGCAGTTCTAGTGCCTGGCTCAGCCAAGGGGCAATGGATCTGGCTCTGCTCCATCACAGCTGGGGATTTCAAACCATGCCTCTGACCCCAGGGTGCCTGCACAGATTTCTTCCCTCCTTTACATTCGGTCCTTTCCCTGCCGGCTCCCCAGGGGCTGGGCAGGTGTCACTGGGTGGCAGGGAAGGTGCTGTGACAGCCACCACATCAGGGAATCCTCATGATGCTCCAGGCATCCGTGCAGGGATGGGGGAAAACATCTGGATCGCCCTCATGCAAGGCCTCACCTTGGGGGAGGCCCATCGGTCCCTCCCAAGGGGATGCTGCCAGGGCAGCAGGACACCCTGGAAGATTGCCACCTCCCTTCTTGGATGAGTTGCAGTGGGAAGGAGAAAATTGCTGGCTGCCAGGAACCTGGGGGGAAGCACATGCCGGGGGCTCCCCAGGGAGCCGGAGGTACTAGCTGCAGCACATGGCCTGGGAAGCTGTCAGCTGGCTCCGCTCCCCAAAATTAATTATCCGGGTGCCTGCACATGTCCTGCTGCTTTGGCAGAGCCAGGGAGACTCCTCTGCATTCAGTGCTGTTTCCCCAGGGCACCCCGCTGCCCTCTTTGCCATAGCCAGCTGGATACAGGAGCACCCGCAGGCTGGGCTGGGCTCTCCTTGGTGTGACTGGTCCAGCCTTTGTGGTGGGACCAGTATCCCCCAGCATGGGTCTGTGGATTCACCAGGCAGGTGGGGACCCAGAGGAAGGGGATCTGAATGAAAGGAACCCTGGAGGTGGCGAGCAGGGGGGGTCCCTGTGTGGCCCCTGGATGCGGTGCAAGCACTAACATTGTGCCACGAGATGGGTGACATGGAGCATCGCTCTCCCCGACCCAATTGCAGCAAGACAGGGCTGCAGGGAGCCAGCAAACACCCCCCAACACCAGGAGCTGGACCACCGTCCTCTCCTGGTGCCAATCGGTGGCAGATGGAGATAAGGAACCTGAGCTCGGGGCCATCCAGCTGCGTTTCAGAAATGCCTGGTGCCTCATGTCACCCAGCCCACGGCATGGTTGGGTACGTGCTTGGTGGCACCCAGCTGGCACCCTGTGCCCCAGCAGATCTCCCAACCCCTGCCCCAAGCAGCCTATGGCCCATGTCACAGCATCCTTGCGGCTCCCTGGGTTCCCCCTGGCACAAATCCCTGCGCTGTGGTGCTCGCTCACGCGATCCACAGCCAGGAGAATCAAGGACATCCCCGTCCCCGTCCTCATCATCTCAGCTGGGGTCTGTCAGCTCCCACCCAGGATGCTCAGGCTGGAGGATCTGATGAAGAGTCATTTGGGGAGGAGGGAGCCTGAAACTACTAAAGAATGAAACCAATTAAGATGTGGGTGACACGTTTATTGTGCAAAATTATAGTTTGTGCTGTAGTCGGAGCAGCTAACTAAAGGTTACAGTGGGAACTGTATTACCCAGGGCTCAATCACCGTAATTACCTCCCATTAGATCACCTGCTTTGCAACTGAGACGTGTGGTAGGAGAAGCTCCTGTTTACCTCCCTTGGCTACAGGACCAAGTGCTGATTTACCCATGGTACCAGGTCCCTCTCCGTGGTGCCTGCAGGTGGGCTTCTATCATCCTCATGTGAAAGGGGCTGTTGCATTTTCCCCCTTGGACTCGAAAAGGACCTGAATGCAGATGGTGGTGCTGAGAGCAGACCCACGGGGTGAGGAGCACGGGGGAGAAGGGCTCAACCCTCCCACGCAGCACCCAGCACCTTTGTGGGGTCCCTGATAGTCACCCGAATCCCCCAGGGGAAATTCCTGTTATCCTCCCACCACACCAGCAATTAAAGGTAATTAATTGATGGGGGTGTAGGCAGGGATGCTCACAAGCTCTGGAAGAGGTCACAGCCCACAGACTGGCAAACACCCAGCTGCCCTGGGATGCCTCCATCCCTCCCTGGAATGTGGTGGGATCCTTCCCTGGGATGCCTCCATCCCTCCCTCCACCTCTCCCTGGGATGTGGGACAGCATCTCCCGTCCGGGAGGTTTGGGCAGGGGAACACAAGCCTGTGGTCCCAGCTGCTTGAGTGCGGGCAGGGGGACGGGTGTGAGCCAGAGGAGCTGCTGTTTAATGGGTGATCCCAATCTGCACCCAAACCGGCGTGCGGGTGACGGTCTCGCTCGCTGCTGTGCTTGTGCTGCGTCCTCCTGCCTGGTGGTGTCAAGCTGGGTCACGTAGCTGTCACCTCCCTGCTGTCACCAGGAAGCCAGGAGCTGCCAGTGCTGCTGGCCCTAAGGATTTGCCGTGTTCCAACAGTAAATAACCACGACTGGAATATCGCTGGTGATTTTTTGGGTGCTTTTCATTTTCCTAATGCCAATGAGCGGGCGGGCTGGCAGGGCCGGCGGTGGCTGCGGCGCAGTGGTGGGATTGTTTTGCTGTCCCAGAGCTGCTCCTGGTCCCGTGTTCTGCCCAGCCCATGTGTCAGAGCCCAGCGAGGGAGCTGCCAGCTCCTTCCTCAGGGATGCCATATTGCAAAACAGCTCCATCCCTGCTGGCAGCAGCTTTCCCCGAGTCCTGCCTGCATCTTTGCACAGGGACCTCACACCTCCCGGCTGCCAGGAAACAGGAACCCTGCTCTATATGATGGTAAAAGCCGGAGGTGCTTGTTATTAGCACAAAGCAAAGGAAAAATTGTCCTCTCTGAATTTCCCAGGGGAGAATTGGGAACCCAGGGGCGATCGGGTGGGATGGGAAGCAGTGATGCGCGCTGGGCTGGGAGCTCTGAGCTCCAAGAGGATGGAGAAGAGGACCTGGGATGTGGTTTATTTCCTCTCCAGGTGAGCAGGGCTTGATGCACACCACAAGGCCAATGCAGCTGAGGTTATCTATCCCCCTCCCTCCTGCACCAGGGTTTGGGGAGGTTTTGGGTGCAGGATAAGTCCCCGGCAAAGCCTAGCAGTGATGCTGTGCTGTCAGCCCACATCCTCATGCCTCTGCCTGCTGAGCTTTTAGCGCTTTGCTCTTTAATAAGAGAAGCTCAGGCACGTCCAGAAATGAAATTAGGATGGTCCAGAGGCCATCGCGCATTCAGGTTTCCCCGGTGCTTTTGGTATCCGCCCGGAATGCCCCTTGAGCTGCTCCCGCAGGAAAAGATGCCTCAATTTTATCGATGTATGGACTTGTAGGGGATGCTGAGCTCAGCAGCGCTATGCTGCGATCAAACTGCCAAGTCCCCTGGGCACTTTTTCCTGGCCCAATCCAGGTCTGTAGGATCAAAAGGGGATTTTCTCTGTAGTCACTACCCTTTGGGGAAACCAAGCCATGATGTGGGGCATGGTGGTGAGCACCTCGAGGCTGGAGGCACCCAGATTTGGGTTCGCAGCATTTGGGTTTGCCCTGCAGATGCTCAGGGAAACTTTGGGTTGGGATGTCAGCAAGCGCATGAGCTGGTTTCACTCTTACCCTCGAGCAGGACTCGCTCTGATATGCGTTTGCAGCATTATAAACCAAAGTGACAGTTTATTCAAATAGCCTGAAATCCTGTCTGGAGAGACTCAGGTTGAGTTTTATTTTTTTTCTTGGCTTTCGGGAGGGTATTAAACAGAGCTGAACTTTGCCGTCATCCCCGAGCACGAGACCAGGATTGATGGAGCAATAACGCACCCTTTGTTTCTCCCAGTGACTCCATCCTATGGATGTCAGCAGCAAAACCCACCTCTTGTGCTCATCTCCCTTTTGGCATCCAGGAATTACAGGGAATTAGGATTATCAGTGTCCTGGTTTGGAGTCCTTCATTCTCACTCTTTGCTTTGAATGGGAATTTAGGTCCCAATATCCAACAAGCCTGGATGAGCCCTGCTGCAGAGCCAGTGAAGGGAAGTGTTTATATTCAGTCTAGGCTGGTGTTAGCTAGGACACATCTCAGGTTTTAGCGTGAAAAAGAAATTTCTAAGTCCTACAGCTGGAGAAAAAATCCTAAAAAAATGTCAGCCCTAAAGCATGTAAAAAGGAAACAGAGGGTGAATAAAGGCAAGTGAAGGGTGATCTTTAAAAGCATCTGTGTAACTCAGAGACAGGTGTGGGTGGAATAATTCAGGATTGGGGTATGAGTAGGGATGGGACTGAGCTTAGACCTGGTCCTGCCCACCCACAGGGCAGTGAGGGGGATGAGGGAGGGAGCAGGGGAAAGGGAGAAGAAGGATGTCAGGATGATGGGAGGGGAGGAAGAGACACTTCAACGTGCCCCAGACCAATGGATGAGGCAATCTAAGCACAGGCAGGAACCATGGAGAAGAGGGAAAGCAGGTCAGGCTGTGAGGATGGGTATGAAAAAGCAAGAGCGGGGAGGAAGGTCAAAGTGTGAAGCAGGACGCAACAGGAAGGGGCTTAGAGGGTAACGAGAATTATTGCTGTAAGTACATTAGTCTAATGAGGAAGAGCCGCTGCTCAGCGGTGAGGGGAGGTGGTGGGAACCCACGTGTTGGATGCCTCGGATGCCTTCTGGGCAATGGTGTTTGCTGGGAAGTGCATCACGTGGAGGGGCCAACCCCATGGGTGTGGGGCTGCGCTGGACCGTCTCGGGCAAGGCCAGAGATCTGGGGAGCTGCCAGTGTAACCTCTTCTCTGAAAACCTGCTGGAACGGTTCCTCAAAACTTTGGGAAGGAGCTGAGGCCACACGGTGTGGAGAAGCCAGGGAAAAATAGGAGAAAAAAAAAAGTGTGAGACCTTGATGATGATCTGAGCATCCAGGTGCAGGTTTGCTTGGGTCCCTGCGCTGCTTCGCTCCATGCTGTGTCGCTGCCACTCAAAAAGTGCCAGGCAGGACCTGAGCTGGCCCAGGCACCTTCCCAACCTGCTTAGAAACCTGGTGATTTAGGGACAAAAGTGCCAGTCCACAGTCGGAGAGGTTTTGCTGCTGAGGGCAGGCAGCAGGGTGCCAACATCCCCCCGCGGGCAGGTGCTGGCAGCTGCTTCCCTCCCAGCACCGCTTCCAGGAGGCATCACCAGCTCAAGCTACCTGGCTTGGGACTTCCCCGTGCTCTGGGCTTGAACCAAAACTGTTCTCTGTGTCACTCTACATCTCTGTGTGAAATATTCCCACACCAGCCAATATCCCTGGGGCCTTTTCCCTTCTCATTTTCTCCCCCTGCCCTGGAGATGAGGAGTTTGCGACAGTAACCCATCCTTCCCTCTCGCCTGGATCCTGGGAGCTTTTTATGGGCTCCTGACAGATGACAAAGCCTGTTTCTATGTGGCAGCGAGTGCCTGCTCAGCACCTTCTGGGCTCTGACACCAGCAGCACTGCTGCTACGTCGGGCAGGAACGCTGCTGCCTGCAGCCGCGTCCCTCGAGATGAAACCAGTGGCACCAAACCTACCGCCTCCATCAGAGATCTCTCAGCCCTCCAGATTTTATCCTGTGTTTAATTATTGCCATCTGCTGTTCCAGGCTCCAGGGGCTGCTTAGTCTGTCTGGTGGTTGTTGGTCTCTGGTTAAATCAGCCCTGTTGGATTTTCCTTCCCTGTGGACTCACCGTTGATTTTCCTGGATGATGCTCTCATCCCTTTTTGATCCGGGGCAGCTCTTCCCTTCCCAGCTTGCAATGCTCATTTAATTCAATGATACGGTTACGCTTCCCATTTTTCATTGTGTCCATCATCTTTTAATAACATCAACGTCATGGGCTTGCAGGTGGATTTTCAGAGGGCTTGCGCTGGGCTGCAGCATTTCCCAGCCTGTCATCGGCGGGGCATGACACACACCCCATAACACATTGAATTAAATGAGCATGAAGAACCTCCTTTATAAAGAAAGCCACGAACATTAAACAGTCCAAACCCACACTTCCAAATTAGCTAATAACCCATCAACCACGTTGAAGATGAAAAAGAAAATCCTAATACCTATGGTTAAATGAATCCCTAACAAAACTTTACAGCCATAGCTGTAACATCTCCCCAGTCCTAAACACCCCAGAGCGTTTCTGGTTCATGTGCCCCAGGAGGGGAAATACATTTGGCAGAGCTGGCCAGTGTTGTGTGACCGTGGTGGGGACTGCGTGTCCCGTGGTCCCCATGCTCCAGGTGCTGGCTCTGGCAGCAGCCGCAGATGCAATTTCGGGTGAGCCCGTGAGCGTGGTCTGCTCCCTCCTGCCCTCCAGCGCCCCAAGTTGTTGTGTCAGAGGGGACATCCCTGCCTCCATCTCTGGGGAGGAAGAATGGACGTGCTGCCCATGGAGGTGTCTGACCCCAAACTGAACCCTCGGTCTCCTCAGCTGCTCTGTCCCCGGGGTGGTTCACACCTTTCTCTGCCCCTTCAGCATCTTCCTTCCTTCCTCCAGGGCTTTTATATCCAGGGAAATGAGAGATTAGGTCAAACCTTCGAGCAGGAGTGATACCACGCCAGAGGGAAGACCTCCACCACCAAACCCTGCTGCCCATCCTACCCAAAGCCTGCGGGACGGGACCGAGCAACTCCTGACACCCTTGGCTGGTTTCCTCCCATTGATGGCAAAGCTCACGTCTGGCACGGGGTGGCCATAGCGTGTCCCTGCCTGCGCCTGGCATCACTGCCTGCAGGTGGTGGGGAAAGGGGTGGCTTTTTCCAAGCCAGGTCAGTCCCTTAGGTGGGTCCATCCTGCAACTTCCCTGGCCCAAGGCTGGGAGAGGAGGATAATAAGGAGGAGGAAGAGGAGGTTGGGTGCTCTTCACCCCAAACCACTCTCCTTCCCAGGTCTGATGCTCTGTGTCTCAGCAGAGGTGTCCAGCTGTAGCACCTCCTTCACAAGCCATGGATTTTGGCTTTTTTGGGCTTGGATGAGGAGATTTGGAGCAGAGCAGGGAGCAGGGGCTGGGGCAGGAGCCCTTCCTCCCACTGCCCGCAGCTACAGGAGCTCCCCAGGCTGCTCCAGGCTTAGGATTCATACCTGAATGTCAAAGGCAAGCAGTGGGGCAGCACCCAAAACAGGACTTAGGAAATATTCACTGCAGCAGATCATCCTGCAAGGAGTTTGGATGCCAAAGGCAAAGTCTAACCCTGCACAAGCTGCCCAGGCAGCCTGGACGCTGGGCATGGGCTGGGGATCTGCAGCGTCATGGCGTGGGGGGAGCGGCACATCCCAGCCGCTGCGGGATGGCAAAAATCTCGCTTCTCTTTCATCTCGTGATCACTTTGCATCTGGCCTGCTGGCCTTCAGCCAGACCGTCACCTTCCTGTCTTGTGCTTTAATTGGTCATTGCTGCAGCCAATTACGCTACTGAGCATCCCCAGCCCATACGCAGTTCAGCGTGTGCCCACGGTTCACGCCCACATGGCACGAGAGCATCAGGGCTCAGCAGCACCATGGGGACGGAGACCCGGGGAGATTTTGCGTTGGGAGGAGTTTGCATTGCATGAAGAAGCCTGAGGTCTGGGGACATCTGGATATGGCCTAGTAGGACATTTTCTGGTCTCCTGGTAGCCTCTGTGCAGGAGGCAGCTTTTGCCACAGCGGGGATAGCTTGATTCCCAAGGGACTTGACTAAGGGGACACGACACATCCCAGCACCATGTCCTCCCGCCACATCTTCCCAGTATCTTCCGCCACAGCCCATCTCCAAGAGGGATTAAGGTTTATTTCTGCCCTACACTCCTATATCCCATTAGGGGCATTAAAGCAGGAGCCAGTGGCCCTAAGGACCTTCCATGTGACTCCAGGAGCTTTTTTAAGTTGAGACCACGTTAAGCCTCCCAGAAACGGTCCCTGCTTAGAGGGGGAAATCCCCACTCGCTAGGCGGAGGCACCGGGTTTATGCAGCGTTATTTGCCCAGAGCCAGGTTGGATTTGCTGCCTGTGGGACCAGGAGGACAGGGCAGGCGTTGGCACCTTGGACCTTGCTCCCAAGGGAGCCCAGGGATGCAGGGGGACAGGGGACAGCCCGATGGGCTCCCTGTGACAGTGATGCTGCATCCCAGGGGCAGTCAGGATTCTCCCCACCTGTGACAACCCCCCAGGGGTTTTGGTCCCCTGTGGGGTCCCAGTGGCTTTTCTGTCCATGCCAGCATGAAATGCACGATCTCTACACGGCTTTTCGATGTGCTGGGTGAGTGTATGGGGTGTAACCCCTGCCTGCATCATGGACACCCCATTCCCAGCGTCCCTGGAGGTGTTTAGCTGCAGGAAGGAGATGGGCAGGATCCAGCCTGGTCTTGAAGGCTTGTTTATTGCCTGGTTCTCCAGTGCTTGAGCCAGCAGGAGCTGCCGGGAAGGCAGCTTTGATCCAGCCCTGCAGGGCTCCCGTCTTGCTGGGATGTGCAACGAGTCTGTGTGTGTGTGTGTGTGTGTGTGATGCCTGTGTGTGCACATGTACGTTCACATGTATGTGCATACACGCCTGCACGTGTGCACACATGCCTCTATGCGTGCGTGTGTGTATGCATGAGTTTATGCATATATGTGTGTGTGTGTGAACATGAGTGTACACCTATGTGTGCATGTGTATGCTTGTGCAGACTCGTGTGCTCATACAATCAGGCAGGCCTGGCGTGTGAGCCCTGGCTTACCCCAGCCACTGTTCCCACACGGTTGCCAGAGTGACACGGCGGGTGCTCCAGTGCCATCACGGATGCTACATGCCGCCTGCCCGTGTGCCGGTGCCTGGAGCAGGAGCTGCGGGGCCAAGGGCTCCCGCCGGGCAAGCAGGCATTGCCGCGGGGTGCTTGGTGTGAGAGGAAGGACGTGAGCTCGAACCTGTGATGTGTGATGAGAAACTCTGTGACCAGGAGGTGACATGGCTCCAGCACTAACAGGAGCTGGCAGCAGCCCTCACGCTGACATAGGGGTGCACGCGTGTGCTTGCATGCATACAGGGCACATGGCATGCACACCTGGGTGCCAGGGAGTGCCATGCATGCACACGCATGTGCCACGGTGCACCATGCATGCACACACATGTACCAGGGGATGCCGTGAATGCACATAAATGTGCCATAGGACACCACACATGCACACACGTGTGCCAGGGGATGCCATGCATTCACACACATGTGCTACAATGCAGCATGCATGCACATACATGTGCCATGGGACACCATGCATGCACATGTGTACCAGAGGGCACCATACATGCACACCCCGGGGCTCAGCTCCAGCTGCATGTACACATGCACTCACACACAACAGCCCAGCGAGAGGTGATGCACGCAAACATGCACATATGTGTGCCAATGCACATGCAAATGCACGCAGCCCCAGAGTGTCATAGATGGTGCATGCGTGCATGTATACCTGCACAGGGACCATCACGCCAAGTCTCTGCAGCAGCACAGCCACTGTTTGCAGGGCTGCAGACCCTGCAATCGTCACACACCTGAGCCTCACTCTGTGCCTCAGTTTCCCCACCTGAAAAGGGCATGGGTCCTGCCCCGTGTAGAGCAGTCACGCCATGACTAATCACCTCTTGGGTTAATCATTCCTGTCTCCTCCTCGCACGCAGCCAGGGTCACTCGTCCCACTCGGCACAGCACCTGCGCCCAAGGACTCGGAGACCTTGGCTCGTCCTCCACCTGAAAGTGATTCCCAGGGGGACACCGGTAAGTTCATCACCCCTGCAACAGGACAAGCTCCCACCACCACCAGCTTAGGGACACCAGTCCCAGCATTGCCCCCAGCGTCCGACCTGGAGGGACTGGGGCTGCTGGGGTGATGGCTTGGGGGTCCCTGAACCCCATGAATGGGTGGAGGGGGTTTCAGGAGGGTGGAGGCCGCCCCTGTCCCTGCAAGGTCCTGTGCCATCTCCTGCCTGCAGCTGCAAAACCCTTCTGCAAAAGTCCAGAATATTTACCAGCACCGAGCAAACACGCCGGTAAGGTCCCAGCAGCAGCGTGCACCAGGGTCAAATCCGTGCTGGTGGGATCTGCACTGTGCCCAGTGCCAGGAGCTTCCCAGGAGAGCCCACCACCCACTCGAGGGGACTCCAGCATCACCAGTGCCTGCCCTGGCTCAGCAAGAGCTGCTCTCCAAGGGACACGGTGGGGTCCCCAGGTTGGGGCCGATGTGCCCTTGTCCCCTGGCACTGCAGCTGGTCCTGCTCTGCCCTCTCAGCCTCCTTTGCTGTCCCATCTCCCAACTGAGTGTCACCTCCATGTCCCCATCCCTGCTCTCCATCCATCCCTCGCTGCCATCCCCTCCTCCTGCCTGCCCACCCGGGATGAGGGGGCCGCTGCCCTTCACAGCCCGGCTTGGGGTAGCCACCCTGGGAGGAAGGTGCTGGGTGCTATGGGTGCCCCGCACAGGGACACAGCCTCTCCCACCCCTAGGCTTGGTCCTCACTCCCTCCTTCCCACCCCATTGGCACCAGCCCCATCGCTGACCCCCCCCTGCTCTTCTTCCCCCAGGTCGGAGCCGGACGGGACCCAGCCGGGAGTCCCTGTCTCCCGTGGGGTCCCTCACTGGCTGGGAGACATCGGGAGGGGGAACCACCAGGCTGGGGAGTGGAGCGGGACCCTGGGCACGGGTGAGACGCAGCACCAGGCCAGGCTGGAGGGTGCCCGGTAAGGCTGCTGGGTGTGTGTGGGGGGTGCTAGTGTGACCCCTGAGGACCCCCCTTCCTCCATAATGCGGTGACCAGTGGAGATTGCGGCACCCAAAGGTGCCAACCCTGGGGACAGGGGAGTCCTGTGGGCAGGGTGGCCCCTGCCTTCAGTTCTGGAGAGCCTGCAGTCAGGGTGGGCAGAGGGGATGGTAGAGGGCTTAGCCCCGCTTCCCGGGCAGCTGCAGGCAGGGGATGCTGCCTGCCCTGAACTAAAGCATCCTGCCTGGACCAGAGCCACCCTCTCCACTCAGGGGCTCGGTGTCACTTTGCCCAGCAGTGCTGACGCGGAGGGGACCGTGTCTCTCCAGGGTTAGCATGACGGAGGTGGAACCCGTGCTGGACTTCGCATCCTCCGGGAGAACAGGCCGGCGCAATGCCCTGCCCGACATCCTGGGCTCGCCGGCCGGAGTCAGCCCCTCTGACCTGCCCCTCAAGCTGGCCGAGATGTCCCTGAATGCGGGTAGGTGATGGGGAAGATGGAGGACAACGCGGGGCGGGCAGGAACCAGGGCTGCTCATACCCTCGTCTCTCCTTGCAGGCAGCGCCCAGGAGATGCAGTCACCCTCGGCGGAGGTGCCCCCTCCGCAGCCCCCCAGCCCCGAGCTGAAGGACACGTCCTAACCCTGCTCCCGGGGGGGGGAACATTGCTGACCAGCGGAGGAAAGAGGAGGCTGCAGAGCATCAGCCCAGCTTTCCTGGCACGGCCAGAGTCCGCTGGGTTTTCCTCGGTGCTACGGTGGCGAGACCGTCCGGTGTTATCTCCCCCCTGCCGTGGGGGGAGCATCGCATGGCGGGGACCTGCCGTGACGAAGGGGCGATTCCCACCCACGCCCTGGGTGAGGACCCCGGGGAGGGGATTTTTTTGCCTCCCCGGGGGGGAGGAATATTTTTCTTCTGGGGCATTTGGCAGAGCCGAGCACAGGGGGGTCGCCGGGGGGACCTTTCTCCTTGTCGCAGGAGCAGCCCGCGGGTGTTTCTAGCTGAGTGTGGTGTTCACTGTGATGTTTTGGGTACCACCTCCGTCTCCTGGCCTTTCTTCCCGTGTGATCCAGGAGCCTTTTTCAAGAAGTTGGGGTGGGAAGCACTGCACAACGCCAACAGCTCACCCAGTCCTTAAGCAAAGCCCCCCCGCCCCGGCAGCCAGCACCTTGCTGAGGGTTCCCACTAAGGAGCAGAGCACCCCAGGGTGGTCCCTGCCCCAGGGGTTTCAGCTCCTGGGGACAGGGGAATGCTGGTGATTTCGGAGGGGATGAGGAGGGCGATGCTGTTTTGGGCATCCCTACCCCTGCACATCACCCCAGCTCCCCATGCCAGGACCACCCACGGGTCTCCATGCCTGCTCCCCTCCTGCAGCCTTGGGATCCCTGCTGTGTCCCTGGGGAAAACTGAGAGGGAGAAGCAGCAGCAAACGGGGCCAGTCAGGTCCTGCGGCGCTTTTGGGTTGTGCACAAAATGGAGTCAGGCTTTCCCAGGCTGTGGCCATGGTCCCCAAAACCACCGCTCCTGCTGGTGGGTGGGATGGGGCCCCTCCTGCCTGCGCACCGAGGGGCTGGGGCAGACGAGAAGCCGGGAAGGACTTGAGCTGCCCGGATCCTGCACAGGCCAGGGGGCCAGTTTCCCAGGCTGGGATTTGCTGGCTGGAGGCTGGAGCCGGGCAGAGCGGTTGCACGTTTTGCTGGACCCAGCTCCATCACGGATGGTCACCTATAGCTGTCGCTGTGGGACCAGCAAATAAATCCCAAAGCCCAGGTCCACTCTGGCCACTGCCTGGGTGGTGACCGGGTCTGGAAGAGCTCTGTGGGGCCACACGCAGGGCCACCATGTCCAGCAGCACCCATACCCAGCACCTCAGGGTGGCCCCAGCCACCCCCAGGCTCCTGGGCAAGGACACCGGTGGCCTGTCCCTTGGTGCGGAGGCCAGCCCTGGCCAGGACATAGCGTCATGTGTGCGTGGGCATCCGTGTGTGTGGGCATCCACGTGGGTGGGCATCCATGTAGGTGGGCATCCATGCATATGCATGAGCACCCATGTGCATGGGTGTCTGTGTGCATGCCTCTGTCCATGGAGCACCCACATGTGTGGGCACCTTTGTGCATCCGTGTGCATGGGTGTTGTGCACATGGGTGTCTGCATGGGC
>VYZV01010864.1:28442-44992 GCA_013401275.1 Pandion haliaetus
ATCCTGCCTGGCCCACACTTCCCCAGGGGCTCATGCCTCCCCAGGGGTCCCTGAGGAGGCCAACACCTCCCACGTCAGGCTGTTCCTCCCGGTAAAAGCAAGGAAAAAAACACCTCAAGAGAGGTTGGGGTCAGAGCTTCTTTCATGGAAGGACTGATCGAGCCCCTATATTTCCCTAGTTTCCCAGCCACTGGTCCCAATGCTGTGCATAGAGCAGCTGGCAGCCCCATGCCACCCACCCAGCCCTTCAAGGGGTGGACCTTGGGGCTCATTGGACAAAAAAACCCCTTCCTGGCCCCAACACAGCAAGCGCAAGGGCTGGGCACAAAGCAAGGACAGGCTGAAAGGGGCCAAGAGCAAGCAAGGCAGTAGTGCCAGGCAGACACTGGGCAGCACATCCCTGCCTACAGCACTGCCGCCGCTCGGACCCGCCGGAGCTGGTGGAAACTATGTTCAGGTTTGAGACATATGACCTCCCGCGAGCTCCTGCCCGCAGCCCAGGGACGTGCCCTTCAGACACCCCTCAGCCGGTAGCCAGAGGGCACACAATGGGGCAGCAGGGGCCAGGACGGCTGCCTGAGCCATGGGGCTGGTCAGGATGGGGCAGGTGGGCGCTGCTATGCTGTGGGGTGCACCCAGTCGTGGGGCACCCAGGATGTGTGGGGTCCAGGGCTGTGGGGCACCTGAGCTGTGCAGGGAGCCGAGTTGTGGGGAGACCCAGGGTGTGTAGAGACCTTGACTGTGGGGGACCCAAGTGATCGGGGCATCTGAGCAGTGGGGACAACCCAGCTATGGGGAGACCTAAGCTCTGGGGGGGACCCTGAGCCATGGGGGACACCCAAGCCTTGTGGGGACCTGGGCTATGGGGAAACCCAAGCCATGGGGGCATCTGAAGGGCAGCAGCTGGCTCTCAAGGAGCCAGGTGGGGGGCACAGGGCAGAATGGGGCCCGGCAGCCAGTGCTGCTGCCTGTCCCGGCACAACCCTGCACGGTGCTGCCCTGCGGCTGCGCCCAGCCGGCTGTCACACTAACCTTGGCACCAGCCAGGCTTTTGGGGCAGTCAACAGCGGCGGCTGTGCAAACAGCGGCCCCAGCAAGTATGGCCCGTTTGCTAGATCAGCCCCTCAGAAAACCCTTGCCAGATGCTCCAGTTCAAAGCACCGATACCTGGCCCCACCTCTTTGATCCCCTCCAGCACTGGAGGCAGTGAGCCATGCTTGGGAGCGGCCAGGGTCAGGTCCCGGCAGCTCCAGAGCAGGATGTGGCCCTGGGCAGGCTTCCCTGTGCTGGCCCTGGGTCAGGGAGGGCAGGGTCACCGCGACGGTGCTCACAGCGGGGTCACTGGGGGGCAGCCAAGGCCGTGACCCAGCCAGCAGACAGAGCAGGATACGGCCTGGGCTGAACTGAGCTGACAAAGTCAGGCGGGATGCTGCCAGATGGGCATCCCGATGGTGGCAGCTGCAGCCTTCCCTGAGCCCCACGGGGCTCCAGGGCAAGCACAGTAACACCCAGCATCGCCCCCCCCNCTCAGGAGCCAGGAAACCCCAGGGAGGAGGGTGACAGCGGGTCTTGCTCTCTCCCGGCAGTCCATGGTCACACTGGATGGAGGCAAACTCATCCACGTGCAGAAGTGGGATGGGAAGGAGACATCGCTGGTCCGGGAGCTGAAGGATGGGAAATTAATTCTGGTAAGGAGAGATGGTTTTAAATTGGAGGGGTTCAGCCTGGCACAGGGCAAGCCAGGAGCTGCACCGGCTCAGCACAACTAACCTCCCCACCACCATTTCTGCCACCAGACTCTCACCATGGGCAACGTCGTCTCCACCCGCACCTACGAGAAGGCGACATAGACGCCGTCCCCAGTTCCCTCACCTGTCACCCGATCCTGCATTCGCCCCCACCCTCACCCCGCACCAGGCACGCTTTGCCTTGGTCTCAGAGCCCACTGCACCCGCTGGGGCTGCCTGCTGCCCCCATCCCCATCGCCTTGTGGGGCTGCTTGGGGCTTGGGTGGTGGTTTCATGGTTTGGGTTTGGTTTGGTTTTTTTAGTAATGGGAAAATCCACATGGAAAAATAATAAAGGCCATCTTGTTACAGCTCTGTGATCAGTTTACTTGGAAAAAGGCTTTTCTAGCACATACTCACCCACAGCGTTGAGCCACACCAGTCTCAGCCAGGCTGCAGGGAGGAATGCAGAGGTTAAACCCAGCCTGGACACCCTGGCAGCCATGGGGTTAAATGACCAGTAATCCCAGTAGCCATCTGGGGGGGAATATAAGTTTACTCCCACTGCAGCTCTGCCATCATCCAGGATCCAGACATGCTCCATCCCAGCAAGAGCAACCTTTCCAGCACCAGTGCAGGCCGGCACTCGCCCTCTGCCAAAGCATCAGCTGATGGTGCACACCCAGCAGCGCCTGAGCCAGGAATCAAGGTCACAAGCACTTCTATCTGGGTTTGGAAGGGAACCGGCCCAAAACGGGGACTCCGCCATGGGGAACTAGGGTGAGAAGTGCTGAAAGGGCACAGCACAAGGAGAAGGGGCAGGCTGCCTCCAGCAACCCCGAGTCCTCCTCCTGCTATACCAAGGGGCAATCACCAGCCCCACTCTCACTTCCCTATAGACACCAGGAGCGACTCGGCTCCCCCCATTCAACACATCTGCCTGGCACGGACAAGCTGCTCCTGGCAGACTTCCTCTGCAGTCACCACAGCCTGAAGCAACCACAGACCCGGTGCGGGACAGCCCAGCCCTCTGCCATCCCTTCCCTCCTGACCTTCAGCTCCAGTTACAAGATTTATGGTCCAGTTGCTCCTTACAAGAAGGCACCAGGCTTCTCGTAGGGGTCACGTCATCACACACCCCCTTCCCATCCTGGGGAAGCTCTGAAAGCAGCCAGGACTTTCAAAAAAACCCTTTAATGCAGGTCTCATCCCCTCCCACACAGCTAGCCCTATTTTTTCACTGCCCAAGGTGAAGCATGGAACATACAAAAGAAAAGACCCAGTACAAAGTACAACTGGAGATTGGAGAGATTTATTTTCCATCACTTACCAAGGCAGCAAACACACCACAGTTAATGTTTACTTAAAATACCTCCGATCCCCCCCTTTGCTTCTTCCTCTTCCACTCCCAATGTTTGCAGACAAAATGAGTGAGACTAGGGGAAGGTTTGCAGACCAAAGCCAAGCGGCTCCACACCGTTACCGGCTGAGAGGACGTAGCCTCATCACAGGGCCCAGCAACAACCACCTCTGTCCCCAAGCATGGTGTCAGGATGGGCAGGGAAAGTATGGCTGCACGGCTCCACCTTTTACAGGCAACTGGATGAGGGCTGATGTCATGCAGGCTCGGAGCAGCTGGCCGCACTGTCCAGGGGAGCCGCCAAGCGCTGGCAGCTTACCCAGCGAAACATGAGGCTACGGGCTGGGAGAGGTGCTGACGAAGGGGTGCAATTAGCCTACTTTGGCAGGAGTGCCTACTGGTGGGAGAAAACGGCAGCTCACGCCTAAGGTAACAGAGGACAACTTGTATCAAAGTCAACACCTGTAACACCGCACACCGAGCATTACTTTTAGAAGGAAACTCCTTGTCCCTGGAGCAAGGAGTGCGCTAATTCAGTTCTGCTCGCTCCTGGTGGTGTGCACCAGGGACTCACAATACCCGTACCCCCACCTGCCTGCCCACTCAGTCCCGTGGCTTCTTCTTATGCTTCTTTTTCTTTTTCTTCTTCTGAGCCTTGCTGGGCTTCCCTGAATGCTTGGTCCTCTTGCTGGCTGGCTGAGCCCCATCGCTGTCCGAGTCTGAGCTGTCCGAGTCCGACTCGGAGGACTGCTTATTCTTGTGCTTCTTTTTCTTCTTCTTCTCCTAGCGAATGAAGGAAAACAAATAAAAAGCCTTGCATGTGGGAAAACTGTCACTTGTGCTCACCAG
Source organism: Pandion haliaetus (assembly GCA_013401275.1). Taxonomy (NCBI): domain Eukaryota; kingdom Metazoa; phylum Chordata; class Aves; order Accipitriformes; family Pandionidae; genus Pandion; species Pandion haliaetus. The sequence continues at coordinate 32,378 of VYZV01010864.1, forward strand.
GGCAGCAAGATACTTTCTGTAATGAGTGCCTTACAAGCTGTGACAGGGACAAGCCTGTTCCTACATGGAAAGTGCACACAGCTTCTGCCCCAGTGATTCAGGATTTAACCACCACTGTTGGTCCACAGCTGCACCGGGCTGAGTACAGCAGCTGTCAGAGCAGAGGCAGGGTATCAAAATGTAAATCCAAGCCTGAAAACTGTTAGTCAAATCACGAGTGTCCTTGCCATCCCTTCACAGTCAGAGCTTACTCCATTATTTAAGGCTATCCTTTATTAATAGAAGTTGGCAGGATGAAGTCTTTTTGCCAACAAAATGGGTTTCTAAAATAGCCAGCTGGACACGAGCACCATCCCTGCATCCCCACACCATCATCAGCCCACAGACTGCCAGGAAATGAGCGCTGATGCACTAAAGCACCCATAACACACCCTTCTCCTTGCAAGAAAGCCCAAGCCCAAGAAATGCCAGTCAGAGTTTCTTGCAGCCCTCCCTGGAGGGAAGCTGGGATGAGGAAAGCGCCCTTTTGCAAGCAGCAACTCTTTGCACAACCTCCAAGCAGATTGCACACCCTCCTGCTGTCGCAGCTTCTCACCCTCTCCCCCCACCCCAGGCCCCACACACAGGCAGAGTCCAGGGACAGCACTGAGTCCCCTGGGCTGTTTTTCTGCAAAGCCCTGAAGCAAAAGCTAAACAGAGCTCAAGACCTGACATTTAGATGCAGAGTAAGAACAGCTGGTGCTGGAATAAAGCTCATCAGGAACTTTGAAACAGATCTAAACCCTCCATTTTGAGGCATCTAACTAACTACCAAGTAGAGATTACTCTGAGATCAATACTACGCTACACCTTCCACTGGAATGACATCAGGCAGAGCATCCCAAAGCAGATAAAGACTATTTAATAATGCAGTATAGCAATTTGTATGTATTTAATTAGAAAACGGTACAGGGGAGAGGATCTGATCCGCCTGCACTGGCAGCGCACACAGCCCAGCTGCTAGCCCCGCTCTGCCCACTGCTTCATCCCTTTCCAGCAAGGAGGAGGAGGAGGAGAAATGCTGACCACAGCTCTCAGGAGTCAGATGTGACCTCCGAGAGCCAGGAGCCTAACGGCTCAGTAAACCACCACTCTCCAGCCAGAGCAGGCCAGCGTTGGAGGCTGGCTGGGCAGTGAGTGCCAACCTGAGTGGTCCCAGTGCCCAGAACGCAACTGGCTCAGAAGGCGTCAGCTGGTGTGGTCGGCTTTTGCGCGCAAATAAACAAGCATCCAATTCTGATCCCAGCACAACTCACCTTTCTAATTCTCCAAATACCCACAAAGTGATCACGCAGACCAACTCTTGGAGTAAGATGGAAGATAATTTTTTCAGGTATATTTTAGGAAGATGCTTTGAAAAAGAAATTATTGTCCTGCAAAAATGAGGTATTTTCTCTATCACCCCTTGGTTCTGGGAAGCAAAGGAAAGCAGCATGCATGTGAGAGGACCCATAAAATAAAGTAATTTTGATATTTTTCACATGCTTAATATAAAGCACTTCCAGATTGCTAAGACCAGGAAGGGCTCCAGCTTTCCATCCAAGCCCAGCAGCACTGGCCTCCAAGGAGGATCCACTGATCTCATGCATGGTCCCATCAACATCAAAGAGAGACCTTCCTGTGAAAACGGCTATCGTGAATTTTCCTTCTACTCAAGGACATACAGAGGATGTAATGAAAGAAGCAAAAGAGGGTTTTGTGAAGCGGGGATGGAGCAGCAAGGCAACCCAAGCCTGTGCAATTGCCTGTGATAGGCTTAGACAACACCAGTGAGGAATGCAACCTAACAAGCAAAGCTTGCTGCTTTAACTAAGCCATATACCAGCTTTTTTGCTTAAAGCAAGCTGCACCTTCCTGGGTGATCCGCATGTGCTCATTGCTCTGGAACTGGTGCAGCCATAAGACTGGGCACAATCTTCCCCAAACTTGCTGCAAACCAGAATCCTATTCTCTTCCATAATTTAACTATGCAGCCAGGTGCCAGCGATACACATGCTACTGCTAGCTGCATTAGATGTTTTTTAACCCCCAGCATAGCCCAGCTCCTTTCCCCCTGCACATGCTTTATCTTTACTGGATGCATCTCCTGTTGACTGGTGTCATCCTGGGTTTGTAAAAAACATGCCCTGCAGTTGACATGGCACAGCAGCCTTGCAGCTGGGATCAAAGGGAGCTCTTGAAGCAGAGCATTAGCAAGGAGCCATGGCACTGCCTCTCATGCTGGCCACCACCTCCAGAGGACTGAGCTCTCCATTAGCAGTGGTAATGAGTCTACTACTGAGCCTGCATCAATAAGTGGGAGAAGCCCAAGGCTTTCACTTCAAGGCATCACTAGACCAGGAAAAGAAGTCTCAGTAAGCCAGACAAAAAAAACTGTTTCCCCCCATCTCTAACTGAAAGAGGCTGAATGATGGCTTGTTCAGAGCACGGCTCTGCACAGGCTTTGAGGAGCAGCACAATGGGAGACAGAGAGCAGTCAAGTGACAGTCCCAAACATAACACACAAACATGTTTGACATTCCACTACAGAAGGGAGTGTAATAGGAGCCCCCAAGCCAACAGCTCTGCTTATTTTCTTTGCCAAGAGTGTCCCCAATGACCTCAAGGCCACCCTTGGGCTTGCAGAGAGTTTTACTGGGAGAGGTTTGCTGTAAGTCACCCCTGCCTTGGCAGGACTCAGTGCCATGCACTCATTTCATGAGGAAGCAGAAAGAAGCAGCAAGGCCAAGGGCACGGTTATGCCAGTCACAGGACAAGAGGCAGGATAAGTCCTCAGGGAGGCTGCCCTCCTTGGCCAGCTTCTGTGGACATCCACAGCCACCCTAGAAGCTAAGCCAAGGGAGAGAAAAAGAACACGATTAGATGAAGGGAACAGTGACAATCAGCCATGGATACACAAGATAACCATACAAAATCAGAATGATTGGGGTGGACAAGTATTTCCACCTGCTCCAACATAACCAGGTGCAGCACAAGGCTGGCCATGGGGTCTAAAGGTCTGAACCCAGTGCTGACACGGGTTTTGCAGGTCCAGTGTGAAATATTCCCTCCTCCCTCAGATGCCGGCAGGTGCTTAGGCCTGCTACACCCACCCCACCCAAGGGAAAAGAACAACCCTGGCTGGAAATGGATTGGAAAGCATTCACTTGAAGAAAACTCACTTCAAAGAAGGAAGCCCAAGACACAACAGCATGTGCATATTCACCCAGAGGGCTCCAAGCTAAGAAACCAGCACTCATCCATTCAAAACAAAAGCCAGAAGCAGCTGCTAAGAACAGCATGAAAAATGAGGCAAAGGGGGGGGGGGAAATAACCCCCTGCAGTAACCGATTTCTACATCCTGACTCTGCATCGTCTGCTGTAGGCTTGGAGGTGCTCAGGTAGCTCACCAACGCAGGGGAGCACATTAAAGCCAAGCCCGTGCTGTGGTATGCATGATATGGTATCCGTTAACAGCGAGGGCACAGGGCTGCTGGTAGCTCTCCACTGCCACCCACAATCCTCCCCTGAAGGGCAAATGGTCTTAATATTGCTTGGGGAAAAAGAAGCGTCCCAATGCGGAGAGCACAGAGAAGGCTAGGTTCCCCCCTCCTCCCTACAAGACATTTCTTCCATTAGCTTCACCCACTTCCAGACAAGTGCAGTTTCTATATGAAGATTAATATAGTGGCTTACGGGAAGACAAGCCAAATCTGTCTACATTTCGTTTAAAAACAACATATTCTCCCGTAAGAGTGTGGACAAAAAAGGCCCAGCTAAAGACATCAATTTACTACGGATCATGTGTTGTAGCACCAGATACAGGCTATCAGTTAGGGACAACAAAGGAAGGGAGCTAGCAGCTTATTCAGTATGGAACAGAACTCTTTTAGGGAGGTGGAAGAGCAAAGACTTGGGGCTAACATCAAGCAAAGAATCCTCTGAGACTCCAGGGAAGAGAGCAGAGGACTGAGTTCACTCCACACCTAGCAGGCTCTTGGCAGGTATCAGTTTTTTGTAGCTCCACAACAGTATTATGATCATTGAAGTCACCCAAAATTTGAGTGTCTACATTTTTCTGTGGGACAATACCAGAGTCACTACTAAGTCCCCTACCCACAGACAAAGGGTAGAAGCAAAACATAACAGTCTTCAGAAGAGGAGGATGGTGAAGAGTTAAATCTTATAGAGAAAGGGATGCAGCAAGGAGAATTTTCTCAAGCTTTTTCAGCCTGTGCACATGGTGAGAAAGTTTGACAAGACCCTAAGAACTAAGAGTTTCATTCCAGAGCTTGGGAAACTTTCTCAGCGTGCGAAGGCTGGAGACAGGACAGGATGTCACACATGTTCGTTCCTTCAGGATTACAGGGGAAATAAAAGTACACACGTGGACATTGTGCTGGCTGAAAAAAACCCAACCCCTCAGTGTCCCCTTTTTGGGGCTTCTAACAGCCAAACTGCTCACAGCAACACAGAAAAAGTACTTTCAGTGCAGTAATGCAAGCACCACAGCATATAAGCACAAGCTGGACTGCAAATACTGCAGCAAGCAAGGCAGCAACAGAAGAGCTTAACATTTTCTGTAGCAGGAGACAGTGCTGCTGTAAAAACATTCTGCATGAGCAGCACTCTTCTATTAGACCACAGATTTCTTTAAGCTCCAGTATCCCAGTATTGGGAGACAAGCACTCTGCTGGTTACCATCAACTCACCATTGCACAAGCGGGAGCATTTCTCTAGTTTACGTATGCAAAGGCCAGATTTCTGCCTCCAGCAACAGCAGCAAAGCCCTGCCACACCCTGAGCTGCAACCCCCTCTCCAAAACCGATGGCTGCTGATGGATGAAGCTCGACTCAGCTCTCAGGCAAACCCAGGCACTCCCCCAGCATCCCAAACACTGCATTTGTGTAAACATTTTGAGTGGATTTTGCCCAAGCAGACTCCCAGTGTAAAGATGCAGGGAAGGCCAACAAATACGAAGAACTGCACATTACAGTTCCTTGCATGTCCTGTCCAATTTATGTAACAATTGCAGTTCTACCAAAACAGAACAAACTTGCCTCAGTATCTCTCCTCTACAAAGCCCGTGTTGGGAGCTGGCATGCAGAAGAGCAACAGGCTGGGCTAGAGCCTGACAGTGCTGGTTTTCCTACTGCTCTAGTTATTTTTGAAAAGCTGGCACTAAGAGGGGACAACATTGGCACACTAAGCTCTCTCCTGTCTATTGTAAGGAAAGTTGCCCCAGGCTATGCTTTAAGAATGTTACAGAAGTTCATTCTTTCTGAAGGTATTTGATTTTGAGATAAGAGGGGAGTGTCCAGAACTCTCCAGGAAGTTTAAATATTTTTCACCAGACCCTTTTGTGGAGTTATGGTCTCATTCGGAGACTTTGTCTATCCTCGTGAAAAATTAGAATGGATTTCCAGATACATGTCTTCCTGTATCACCACAGAGGTGCCAGTAATCCTTCTAGGGTTTTTTTTTATTCTTCAAGAGAAAAAGAAAAAACAAAAAAAGAAAAAAAAAATTCCACCACTCAGTTTAATTGCAAACAAGATTACCTAACTCTAAAGGTATTATTGTATACCTTGTTTGAGGACCAGACAGAATTAATGTGGTAAGAAGAATCCAGTCTATGGCCATTAAATAAATACAGCAAAGTTCGGAACAGCACAGATAAGGACAGTAAGAGAACAGCATAGCGTGTGAAGAGCTGTGCCCCAAGCTAATGCCATGTAACAACTAGTAGAACAAGTACCAGCTGCAAGCAAGAATGCACGAAGGCTTGATGACCTACAGGTCACTGAACAAATAACAATTAAGAAGGTGTGGTTTTCACATGAGGAGACAACATCTGCAAGCAGATTGCCTGGAAATCTTTTACACCTGAGAGAAAGAACAGCAAAGTCTGCCAACAAGCCACCACAAGTCACATTTACCATGCAATTCCAATGACCATCGCAAAACTACCCTAGGGATACGTTAATCCATGTGTCTGAGCAGAAGATGGGACGCTTTTGTAAAATTTAAATTAAAGGGGTTACTCCTGCTGTCCAACCTGCAGATCTTTTCTTGAAAGACAGAGAAGAAGAATCAGAAGGGTTCATTTCTTCTCAGCACGCCTCCCTCCCACACAAGCACAGCACAGGCATGCTGCCGCGTTCCCATAGGAGCTCCTTCACCCTGCGACCCAAGGAGTAAAAGTGAAAGGGATGCAGCCACATGCCTGTGCAGCTGTCAGCGACTCCTCGGATACTCCCCGGTACTTCCGCACAACACTGCGACAGCAGCATCTCCGCTTCTCCCTCAAGTCACTTATTTCTCAGGGATTACAGGAGGCAGGAGAATGCTCTTGTGCAGGGTACTAACAGAGTGATCTGTCACTAGAAACACTTGTGCCCATGATCACAGCAGAAAGCTGTGCCAGTGCAGAGACCTGAAGCCTGCAGCTGTCTCTTAATCCTGTAAATGCTGTGGGGCTCAGACAGGAGAAGAGGAACTGAGGAACCATTGGGAAGGCAAGCCAAGAAAAAAGGGGGTGAGGAGCCCTGAGTATCTCTGTAAGGAGAGAAAGCTCTGGGGAGAGGAAAGAGCACCCAGAAACTGCAAGGAAGCACCAGATCAAGGAAACGGAAAATGCTGATCATGAACAACCAAAAAGGTTAATACTATTGCTATGACACTAAACGGATGCTTGGTAGATAGCAGTTCTCTGTCTACTCATTTAAAAATACAAGGTCTACATTTATGTTATAAGCATAGGATGGGATGGGGTCAGCAAGGCAACTGCTACTAGGTAGACTGAACTATTTCTACTTTGTGCAAATCCCCCTGGGGCTTCAGGCAAGCAGGGAAGCATATGGTGGCTCCCAGACAAGATCACAGCAGGCACTTGAGACAACAAGGGAGCTATTCATTTCGAGGATCCCACATCCTGCCTCCAAAAAGCTCAAAGCTTTATTTTCCAGCACTGGAAAACATCTGAAAACTTTTGATCTCCTCCTTGAGAAGGGAGGAAGATCAAAGCAACAAGCAAGATTTAAAGGAAGGCTGTTAAGCCACAGACCCCCCCAAAAATTAGTAACAAATTCAGGACAGTGACCCAAATATCCTGTAGGGCAAGACTCCACAGGGAATCACCACCCTGGTGGATGGGCACTGATACGATAACAAGCTATGTGCACACCTCAGTGTAATTTTCCACCACCACCCCCTACCCCCACAGCATTTAAGTAACAGTTACACAAGCCTTTACCAGACAAACCATCACCACTGCTAGAGGGAAGAGAACCCAAGGCAGGAGAAGCCAGCCCTGCAGATGTATTACCAACAGCCTGCTCACACACCGCCCCATGGCAAGAAAGAAGCCCATCTTGAATGCAGAAAGTCGCAGTTAGCCTGGGATCTGAGAGACAACTCTGTTCAATCATGTGCTTCCAAGATCAGAATAGGAAAATACACATGGTCTTCTTTCTATCGCAGTGTAACGACACTCCACAGACAAGTCCAAGACATTCTTGAATAAAAGCCTACATAGTGGGAAAGCAAAGCACATCTTGGGATGGAAGCAGGCAACAGGACCTACAGTGAAGACAGATCCCATTCCTGCTACTGGATCAGCTATCCAGAGCAAACAAGAACTGCACATTAGGCATCAAATTAATGCTAACTTCATTTTGTACTGACTGTAGGGCTGAAACAGGTATGCCACAGGGCAGGGGCTGACACAAGGAAAGTCACTACATACCTGGCTCTTCTGCTCCAGCATAGTCACCACCTACAATCCCACAAACAGCCCCAGCTACTCCTCTCTCAAATAAGAGCATACCGTAAGAGTGCCAGAAACCACAATACCAGTGAAAAACATGACTGGAAGCGACACTTAGGCTACCAGTGTCAGTCACTCCAGACAAGTCTGAGTGTTGCCATCAAAACAGACTCCTCCATTCCCTCTTGCCAGGATCTGCAGTCTCTCCTACTAGCACCAGTACTGGTTTAACTCCACAGTGAGCCTGGGAGAAGTAAGCCCTCAGAATTTAGTTCTCGCTATGCAATTGCTAACACCATCTTTGTCCCTCTCTTGTAAAAATGACATCCACCACCTTTCCTGCTTGTTGCTCCTGTACAGGGATACAGACAGGCCACAAGGCTGGAAAAAGAAAAAAAGAAGAAAAAAAAAAGGGGGGGCTTTGGAAGTGTCACAGTGTCATTAAAAGTTGGACTCCAGTTGTGAAGGGGCTGATGAAACAGTTTATGTACTGAAGTCTGGAACTGGAATACTCATTGCTCTATAAACAGACCAACCACCAAATGCTCCTGTTTTGGATTCAGGTCTCCCCTACATTTTATACCAGCAAGCTCTGAAGCCAGAGTTCAAACACTGGACATAAAAGGTCTCTTACCTCTTGACATTTTCACATAGACAAAAATTGCTCTAGAGCCTGGAAACAGAGTACACCCCCTGTGCAAATACAACCAGCGATTTTCCCCTGGCATGCGCAGATAAGCCCAGTTCACATCGCACTGGCTGGGTCAGGATACCCGCTGTAGCAAGGCAGCAGGGCATTTAGTTCAGATTAAAGAAAGGTGTTAGTGTAGAGCAGTGAGAAGGGAGGGGAAACAGGGTTATTGGCAAGAATCACAGAATTCAGGAAACTGAAGCAATTTCTATAGAGCCTCACAAAGACCAAGTAAAAAAATAATAAGCCTTTTCTCATTGTAAGAAATCTCTTTTGAGGACTGTACATTACAGCACAAAACCATCTTAAAGACAGTTTAACAAGAATAAAGGGAGAAAGTGTAAGAATTACTAAAAAGTCCGCAGAGGAGATTCCTGTTTTGCTACAGAACCTGCACAAAACTGAGCCACTTGCTCAGCTCAGAACTGGCTACTCATAACCACATTACTATAGTAAATCACAGGTGTAACTATACAGAACAAATTATCTGGTTCACTTTTCCAGGCCAGCAGTAGAGCGCCTCATACCTTTTTCCTTTTTTTTGGAGATTCATCAGCCATGCTGGTCTTTTTCTCTCTTTCATATCCTGCTGTTGCCACCTCCTCTTCCTCCTCTTCTGGAATGAGGCTATATTTGGTACCTCCAGGCTGCACGAAACACTCCTTGGCAAAATGACCTGTAAAATAACGTTTGAAGGAGCAACCCACCCCACGCCCCCCCCCTTTTTTTTTATTTTTTAACAACTGCATTTCAGACACCTGAAGTGCTGCCAATGATCTTTTTATCATTAGTCACAATAAAAGAATCTACACTGTATGTTTTTTTTGTCCTAGCATTTTGGCTAGTTTAACATGCCCCAATTAAACAAGCCAGGGAGCAAATGCAACACTGGTCTTTCTGGAAAGATTAGTCAGGCAAAAACTAAGAGCCTTTTGTCTGAATAGGGCAATTGGCAGAAACGTGTCTGTGCAAGGGCTTAAACAGCACGGAAAAGTATATGGGAAAGGGAGTAAACTGACATGACAAGCACCTGGCAAATTAGACCACAGCCACAAATATAGAGGAAATCAGCTCATTCTGGTTCCACCCTTTCTACTCTGGAGACATCAAGGTTGACCCACTAACAGTTGTAGAGGAAACTGCAGATAGATAACATCCACCCACCTGTTACAAGTAGACATCATCATTAAAAAGCAGACTGAAAATACGCAGAATCCAGTTTAAAGTTTTGGGGGTTCTTTAACATGGTATTTTAAAGATAGTTACCTATCACTACAGAGAACCATATTCATTATTAACCTTCTCCAGAATAGCATTAACTCCAGCTTAACTATTTACTCTATGGATAAATAACCTAAGACAAGTAGGGTACAGCAAAAACTCCATGTACAAAAAACTACTTTATGCCTCAGCCACTTGCAAAAAGCTACTGAAAAGGCATCACATAAGCCAACTTCCTATTGCTGAACTAGACAAAACACAAAAATTTCACCAAGTTAAAAAAAACGAAATGCTTGTTTTCAGCTCTAAGACACTGCTCACAAGCTAACACTGTGTTCCCAACAACTGATCAGTAATTTCCACTGATTGTTCTTCAGAATGAAATAATCTGGTGAAAGCATATGTTTATTTCTTAAAATGCAAAACCAAAATGGGACCTCAGCTACAAGACACATTAACACAAATACTGCAAGAAGGGAACCTGTACTGAACCTGCACTCAGTAGGAAGGTTCTTTACAGGAAGCTCAAAGGGACGCGATTTTAAGAAACAAACCTTTATAAAAGGAGTTCAGCTAAGTCTTTCCTTTTCGTAACAAAGTGATTGAAATGTAGTTCACTAAGAGACACACAGAAGCACAATTCAGTCCTTACACACAACCATGAGACAGATATCGATACAATCCTATCTACAAGTCACTACCCAATTAGAACAAGGCTACATCAAAAGAACAAGACAGCCCTGCATAAATATACCTTTGCAACCACATTTCTTGCACACGGTGTTCAAGACTGCTTCAAGCGTGATCTTCTGACTTGTGTAGTCTCTGAACGTGCGTTTTTTCCTCTCATCCTGACTGGAAAGAGAAGGACAGTTCCATTTTCAATCCACTCTCACCTTTAACCCTGTATATTTATATGGACGCAACCTAAACACAAGTTTTCTTCAAATGTTGCTCTAAAAGAACCAGTTAATCAGCTAAACCAAAGAACAGAGCTGACCAACTGCTCGTTAGAATAAACCACATTGTTCACAGCATATTTTACCTGTCATCTTCTACTTTTGAGACTAACTGAGCACGCTCTACACAAAGCAGACAAATACAGCGAGCTGCAGTTACATCCTTTATACTAACATCTGTATTTTGTGTGTGAATACACAAACATACTTGCCCAGTATGAAAATAAAGCAATTTTATTTGACCTGCAAGAGATGTCACAAAAAAAGGTAGACAAGGAAGCTCTGAAACATCCAAGCAGTTAAGATTTGATTTCATAGTATGTGATAGTGAGACAAATCTCCAGCTGGAATGATCAGTCCTTCCAGTACAAGCACACTGCCATCACAACACAGGAATGAAAATCCTGCCGTGGCGTGAAGGGCTGGAGCTCCCTGCAGCCTCCTCCAGCTCCTGCCTGCCTCTAGGCAGCACAACCAAGGGAGTGCCTACAGTCAATCCTCCAGCCAGCCAGTGCATCGCTGGGGGGCTCTGGGAGAGCTGGACTCGCCCTCCAAAGGATGGGGGACCTAGAGAGCAAGTATGGCAGGAAAGCCAGGAATGCAAGGCAGGGAAAAGCAGGCAGTAGCAACGTGTCTGATCTGTTATATTCTGCTCAGTAGATTTACCTACTCAAGGGAAACATTGTTAGGATCGAGGTCTTTTCCTGTGCCTTGGTTAACAACCTTCATGGAGAGGGAAAGCTTCAGTTTGTCATCTTTCATCTGAAAGAGGAAGACATGGAACAAGACAAATAAATAACAATGACGTTAATTAATACACTGTGTCTGAAGGCCTATAGAGAAGGAAGGAAACTGTTGATTAGCAAAGAGCAGCACCGCAAAAGATACTATGTGAAAGTGCTTTTGTTCTATTATTTTGTAGCTGCATTTAGAGTATTCTAGCTAATAAAACCGCTGCTTAACAGAAGCTATCTCAGTAGTAAGACAAGTTCAAACTATAGGTCCATTCAGATTAACATTCTGCTTTTAGTATGACCAAACCTAAGAGCTGTAGAAGAAAGTGCATGTTTGGAAGCTTTGCTACAATTCTCAACTCATCCACCCCCTGAGACAGTTCCTCCTAGACCAGTACTTTGGCTGACTTGCATCCTGAAAAATAAAACTTTATACCCTTTTCCCTATTTCGATCCTCTTATGAGACTAAACATGTTTTAAGTATCTCTGTTAGGGGCTTACTCTTTTCTGAATCCTAGCAAGTCCTTGATTGCCACATTATCACTTTAGAAGCAAGAGCAAAAGCTGTATGTTTGGGGGGGGTGGGGGGTGGGTGTTTAAGCCTTTCTTGCAACTTTCTGTATTTTCACCAATGCTGCTATTGAAGGTACTTCTGTTTTGTCTGTTGTGACACCTATGCAGCTATTTGCAGGCAATCTAACAATGAACTCTTCCGCTGTCCACCTCTCCTACAGCAAGGAAGCCACGAGCCCAACTGTGTTCCAGATAAAGAAAACAGTGGCTTAATAGAAACTTATACAAAGAAAAATAAACAAAATTAAAAAAACACGCCACAGAGGGCTAAAAAAAAAAACAAAACCCAAAACTGTGAAAGAATCTGTGAAGTCTTTCATATAGTTTTTCTATATTGTGTAAATAAGACCAAGTTTCTCAGCCAATTTCCCTTATCTCACACAAAATTAAATCCTTGTTTTGTATGTCAACCTGATTATCTTCTTCCAAAAAAAAAAAAAATGCAAAGCATTTATGGCCAAATCGTGTGCAGCTTTGAACTGAATGCTTCCACCTTGATCCCAACAAAATACAGTCAGCTTGCTTTGTTTCCATGGCTCACCAAAGCACGAGTCTTTAGTTTTTGTTCCAAGTAATCTTTAAATACAGATGATGTACCTATTGTCACATCTGCAGAAGAAAAAGAAATGTAGATTGTAGGGGCAAAAAA
>VYZV01010865.1:0-29070 GCA_013401275.1 Pandion haliaetus
GACTAGATGACCTTTAATGGTCCCTTCTAACGCAAACTATGACTCTGTGATTCTAAATGTGGCATATACATTGAAAGAACTTTTTTATGCTCTATAATTTAAAAAATCTCTGTAGTAGGACTTAACCATATACCTCTTTCTTAAAAGTACAGTAGTATATATCAGCAACTGTTAAAATTATAGGCTTATTTCTTAAAAATGATAAAGTAAGTGTTGACTGAAGACTTTAATACTGAACATTTAGGAGTCATTTGTGATGCTATATGAAACACCGCAAAGGACATATTTACTGCATGTGTATATGATATATGACATGTATCATGTGCTGCAGAGTGTAATTAAATTCAAGGCAACAGGATCTTGCCATGGAATTCTCAGTAAATTGTACTAAATACATAGATTTAAATAAGTTCTCTCCACTATGTTAGTGAAGTGCCAATTAAATCCATGCTACTGAGCCTTATCAAAATTGTTCAACTAGTAATAAATTTGCTATCTGACACTGCTAAATTGCATATCACAGTTAATATAATAAACTGTAATTTTCCCAGCAATCTGGGTTGTTACCAGAAATGCTTGTTATAAGCCTAGTCATTGGTGAGGCAACTAATTTGCTGTATGAGAAAGCAGTAGCTACCAGCCACACCTGGGGTATCAGCTCAGAAATCAGAGGTACTAGAGCACACAGTTGATTCACATGAAGACTACATCAAGAATAATTAAGGAAGGGAAGCCTTAGAGAAATACCAACACTTGAAGACTACTCTCAAGTGTTAGTGTTTCATCACATGCACTTAGAACACCGGGGAAAGAAATTTTGATCTAATAAATAACTGCTTTGCTGTGCAAGTGGAGAATTTCAGCTGATAAAGTCTTTTGGGATAGGGTTAGTTGCCTTTTAGATTGCTGAGTGGTCATGATGGTCTCAACTTATACCTTGGAGCCTTTTTCAGAAGTGAAATTCCTCTGCATCACAGTGCCAAGAGTGAGTGATGCAGAGAAAACACCTTTTCAGAATTGTGTGTATACATTATATTATCTTTAATTAAAATTAATCATCCTTTTGGAAGTTTTTGTTGAGTTGTACAATTTAAGCCATTTTTAAAAGATCATGCTATAGCACAGACTCAATGGAACACATACCCTAACTTGACAAGTCCATGTTTATAAGGAAAAGAATTTGAGTACAGTCCATATACTGGAGGATATATACATAATGCTTATCCCTGTGTTCACCTAAGACATACAGTCACAACGAAGTCAACTCTGCAGTGTCTGATTACACTACACAATTTATGTAGAGACAACACTCATTAGGCAGAGTATTTTAAATTCCATATGAATTTTAAGATTTTTTTTGTTCGTTTTTTGTGATTTGCAAGAAATAGGGGAGAGAAAGTATGGACCAAATGTGGGCTGCCAATTAGGACAATGATCCATGGAGATATATGTATCTTTAATTAGCAGTCATAGTTTCACCCAGTCAAAGTGTTGTAATTCTCCTCCCCCCTCTAATAATCCCAGCCCCAAATAAAATCCATCTGAATAAAAGATCGTTAGTTCCTAAGAACATGTTTTAGACAGGCAATAATTACTTTCACAGAAGGCAAAGGAATAGAAATTCAGAAAAATCTCTCTGGGCACCTACAATTGTAGTTCTTAACTTGTAGGAATCATAACTTTACTTACAGATACAAGCAGCTGCAATCAACCTGACTGCATCATATGGCGGCTCACAATGAGGAAAAATTGGTTGAACGATATAGTTAGCAAATGTGATTGCTATCACTGCCTGTGTTGTTGGTTCGATAATTAGCAAGGAAGACCAGAGTCTGATGAAGGCCACAAAAGCACCAAATGCTTCCAGGATATAGGCATAACTGGCTCCAGATTTAACGATGGATGTTCCCAATTCTGCGTAACACAAAGCTCCAAACAGTGAAAACATCCCACCAAGCGCCCAGATGACTAGAGAGAGTCCATAGGAAGCACTGTACATTAAAACACCTCTGGGTGATACAAATATCCCAGAGCCAATCATGTTCCCTACGATTAAAGAAACTCCATTTAGCAATGTGATTTCTTTTTTCATCTGCATTTTTTCACTGTTCTCTGCCATATTGTCCATTTCAGCTTTTCCATTCTTAGTTTTGGATTTTTTATTGCAGCATATTCGCCAGGGGGCTGGCATCCTCAACTATCATTACCTGAAAACAAGAGGACAGAACAGCTTTTGTAACGTACATGGCATCAGAGACAGGGGTAAGATAATTATCATAAAAGGCATAAACAATACAAAGAACAACTATTTTGTCTGCTTTTACCTTGCAGTCCAGAAACCACATACCAGTGAATTTTCTTAACTTTCACTGTTCTGTACCTTTTTAACAGATAAATATGAGGCCACTGTCCTTGGTTATAGATCCTGAAGCTTTCATGAACTCTCAGTTCACTTTTATTATTTATCTTGAATTGTAATTCTGTTATGTTACTGAAGTTATCTTAGGGAAGAAGGAGACACTGTACCCCTGGAAACATGTTCTAATACAGCTGAAGTGTCCCCTACAGGTATACCTCTCCTTAAATTTTGCTCTCATCCCAGAAGAACTTTATTTCATTATTATTTACTTCACCAGATCACATCATCTGAAAATTATCTGCTGAGGAACACAAGAGAAAAGAGAAAAAGATACTCAAAAACTCCAGGCTCAGGAAGTTAATGTTAATATGAGGATAAAGAAAAGAGCTTTAGCTGTTCCTAGAGATGAGACAGCTGCTGCAGTGAGTAGCGCAGCTTGTTTAGTTATTAACCTCACTTGACTTCCGTGTAGAAGCCACTAGCATGCATAGGGATTGAGTTTTGAACACCCTGTCCCTGGAACACTCTTGTATAAGGGAGTCCAACAAAACACGACTGTAAAAGCCTTCCACTCCAGTGCTCACAGGGCAGGATCCAAGTATGCTGGGAGCTGGGAAAAATGATGTAACTGCATAGCTGCATCGATAAATCAGCCTTGTGCACACATCACACCCCTCTGGGGCTGAGGTCCGCAGGGATGGGGAAGGGAAATGTAACAGCCGGGACTGCAGCAACTGTCTCAAATCTTGGGTCCTGCTTACTCATAATGATGCTTACTTAGAACAATGGATTTTTTTTGGTGCCTGTCTCAAAAGAAATTTATTCCTCCTTCCCTTCCTGCCTCCACACACACTCTAAAACACTTCCAGAGAAAACTTCCTCAAAATCCTATGGGCTAAAGCCAAGTTCTCCAAGTAGAAAAATGCTCCTCCATGAGACACCAGCCAAAAACATTTGATCACAAATTTATGTTAAAATATGGGTCAATGGCCAGTTTAAAACAAACAACCTGCCCTCCCCAAACTTCCTGAAAGGTTTGCTTTCCGCTGCAAAGTATGTGTGTTCTAGCAGCCCTGAATAATTTAAAATTATATGTGTTCTTTCCCAGCTTTTTTTGTTGCAACTCAGTTTCCTAGCTGATCAAATAACTAATAAGGCCTGATGAGGATTAAAGATTAAAAGATGTGAAACTCTCTTTAAAGATTAAATGCTTTTCTCATCCCAGTGGCACTTTCTGTAACTGCAGGAGCACTGTGGGAACACTGGAGTAAAGTTAAATATTAATTCTTGCCATCAGTGTTCAAGAGTGACTGCTGAGTCTCCCATCTTTTGCTGACCTCTTCACACAAGTGACTCCTCTTCTCATTTTGTCCCTCTAAGAATAAAAACCGTCACCTTGGCCTGAGG
This sequence comes from Pandion haliaetus, assembly GCA_013401275.1. NCBI lineage: Eukaryota > Metazoa > Chordata > Aves > Accipitriformes > Pandionidae > Pandion > Pandion haliaetus. Next base: position 3,767 of record VYZV01010865.1, read on the forward strand.
GGAGGAGTTTCAGGCATCCAATACACCAGTCATGTATCTTTCTTAAAATTCCTGATAAGCATTTCCAGTTTACTACTATTAACACAATTTTTCTGCTTCTGTGAAAGAAAGGGAAAAGAATTCACACTCTGCCCCNGGCAGAAACCCCCTCCTGTGATCACAGCTGTCCAGAGAGCTCATCAGGACAGCAGCATGCTAGAAATTTGGGCAGAACTCTGTATTAACACAACTTTGGAAGAAGAACTGGTTCAGTATCACCTTCTCCTTTTTGTGCCTTTATTTATTTATTATTTTATTTTTAAATGTGGGTCATTCAGAGCTCTGGCTCTGGACCAAAATGCACAAATGTTTAAGTGAGTACAGCTCAAAGGGAGTGAGGATTTTAAATTCAGCTGTTCCCGAGCTCACGTGAATGTGGAGCTATGCACAAAACTAATGGCTATCAGTTTTCCTGAAATGAAGTCTCACTGATAAATGAGATAAAGTTATTTTCCTGTAAAGTAGGATACATAATGCAATTGGTAGGTTGTCACTAGTACAGGTAAGTTGTATACATGATATCAAACCTGAACTTTGACATCTAGTACGATGACCTGGTAGCTAAAGGGAGTTTGAGCATTTAAACTGGCAATGCTACTTGAGTTTAGTAGAACTTTTACAATCTGTAGCTTTCAGGAGAGCACAAAGGTAAAGATTAAATTATTTTCTTAAGCAACACAATGTTTTGCATATTTTTTCTTCTCTCTTGTGCTGACAAAAGATTATTTCAGATCTCTCAAAATGTGTAACCAGAGCTGTGTAGGGAAATATTTCTTTCATAAATAAGTGACTGTGGATGAAACCATTTTGAAGGAAAAACAATTAGAAGAAGAAACAAGTTCAAACTTCGGTACTTTGAGAGATGTCCTATTAGCAAAACTTTTAACCTGAACTAAGCCCACAAATAGGTACAGCCTGAGAATCAAAGGAAAACAGATTTAGTTTCCATAACCAAGATGTGTAACTTCACTGTAGTTAAGTTACCCCAATTTATATCAGCTGAAAATCTGCAAGAAAGTAACAATTTCAGAACAAATTATTTTAAACAGCTTCTGCCTGTCCCTCCCCCACCCCACCCCACCCCAAGCCAATAGCAATAATCCCACTGGCTTTGACAGTGCATTGATTTCATTCAGTAGGGTCACAATGTTGAAGCTGTTACTGAGTTCTTTATTGAGAACTACATCTTCCTTAAATAAACAGGGTTTGTCTGAGGCAGGACTCGTGCTAGTTCTCAGTAAAGTCTTCATGCTATTAAAAAAAATAGCGGAATATAGGAAATCATCTTCTGTACAGATCCTCCTGTATAATAGCAAAACAAAAAGAAATTTTTTGTCAAGTATGTAAAGAATTTACTGCTGTTACAATCCAAGCAGTGATGAAAACAATTTGAGGGTATGCTCAATGTCTGTTGCCATGGTCTAGCCCTCTCCCTCATAGATAGTTTCTGCTATTTTGTTCCTACTGAACCTGGCCCATAGTCCTGCCCTATAATCATCACTGTCACTTTATCCTCATGCTGTGCAACTCATGCAAAGAACCTCCCTTTTTTTAATTACTACATTAAATAAATCTTTCTGTTCTCAGGAAGCCACTCTGAATTCCTCTCTGCTAGAGGATTCACCGTAAGGATTTGTTACCTATTATAATAAAGGATTTTCCTGACATGAAGGAAGGTCCCTGCTCTCTTGGTCCCCATGGACTGTGACAAGCAGAAAGAGTCATTGCTCTCTGGAAATCAGACATTCAGACAGGCATCAACATGCCAATGTGCCTCAGAGGCTGCAGCAGGCTAAATGAAACAGCTGCAAACACTTGCCTGTGCCTTGTGCCAGCAAGTGTTTACTACAGAACTTCAGAACCCTGTTTTCATGCAGGTCCTGCTCTTCCTTAGGGGCTCCCTCAACAAATGGAGAAAAATTTTCCTCTTAGAGAAAAAGCAGAATGCCTTGCGAGCACAGACAGGCATAATGGCCCTAAATGCTTTGCAATCTTATGTTTACCTACCAGCTGTACACACAAAGAGCAACAGAAAGGAACTTGTAGATGGACACCTGAGAAGTTAAAGAAAACAATAATGTCATATACAGGTAATTCTCAATAGCTCATTTTTTAGTCAAGCCACTGCCAGAATTCATACAGAAAAGTGAAGGAAGAAGGGACAGCTTAATAGTAGTTGAAAACCAGAGTTAAAACCAAAGACAGTTCTTCCATAAATTAGTGCACAACTGGTTTAGCAGGGCAGGGTTTTCTCAGACACTTCCCATCCTTCAGGGTTCTACAGCCTCATGAGTGATTGCCTCCTTCTTGAGGAGGTAATTAACCTTTGCCAACTGGTTAAGCAAGGCTTGGTCAGGGGTTATGGAAGTGTGAAGTCTTATGAACTACTCCATAGGCTTCCAGAGGGACCAAGCTGCTTCTATTTGTTAGGACATTTTGAAATTTTCAGCTTTTAATTAAAGAAATACTAGTAAATAAATCAGAGGATCTCTCTCAGAGACCAAATATTGTTCCCTTCAGCAGATTCCCTTGGAAACTGAGAGCATTTAGAAAGTCACCTTCTATCAAAGATGTTGGAACATGCTGGACATCAAATTTACTACTTAATATTATTTCAGATAATTTCATGACCTTTTCTTTAGGTGATTGTTGTCTACTGCCACATAATTTCTCAATAATGAGAGTCTGCTATGTCATCGATGAACATCGCAAAGTCAAACCAGGCAATAAAACTGATAAAACCCCAGTGTTTTCTAGTTTCAGTTAGAAAATGAATGATATTAAGGATGACATTTAAAAACAAAATCTAGCATATTTTGATTATGTTTGCATTAGAAATCAATATGTGTATAGAAAGCCATTTTAAAAGTCATGAGCAATCTGTTATTTTCTCCAAGAACACTCTGGGTAATTTTCTCCTGTGTGTAGCAGATTGACCAAAAATTAAAAAAAAAAACCCAACCAACCACGTAAGTTTATATTAATAGCTATTGGACCATGAAATCAGGTGAGCCAGCAGTTTTCAACATGACCAAAAATGTATAGATCAAACTTCAAAACACTGTGGCTGAGCATGAGCATCAACAGGTCTTAAAGGGAGCATTCATGGCAGATTATAATGTTGAATGTTTTCCAGTGAGAGAGGAGATCAAGCAAACAAAACAAGATTATGTATTATGAAGAAACAGCATAAAATAAAACATTCTTAGCAATCATAATAAAAACCCCAAACAACAACAAAAAATCCACTTTGATCTCTTCTGAAGAAAGCATAGCCCACTCAGTAAGAAATGAGCATATTTCCTTTTCCTTTTTAAATTTTATGTTTACAAAAATATTCATTGAATTAATGCTTTACATGCTCCAATTGCATCACTGTGGTCAGAGGTTCCTTCTTCCCCGCAGGAGGGTCTTGCTCCACCTTCAACACTCCATTCCCACCCCAAAGCAAATCACAGAGGATATTTGAGAGAGAAGCTATTGTAGTCCAAATCTAAGAAAGGTATTAAAGAGGGAAGGTAGCAGCTTACCAGAGGGCAGGTGATATGCTTGCTTCCTTTAGCAGAAAGGCTACTGTAATTGAATAGTGACTCTCTAGCTGCTGCTCTAAATCAACACATATCTGTTTCACTAGGATGGGTAAGTTAACACTAATATGAACTGCCTCTTCTCTCACTTTTGGTTTAGCCTTGCCTTTAGCTGCTATTTTTATTACAGTAGCACGAATACTAAAATTAATGAGAGCTTTCAAGAAAGAAGATCCCAGGCTCTCCTGGAATACGGTTTCTCTAAACAACCTCAACTGAGGTCATTAGCAGGCAGAAGCAGGCAGCTTAAGTATCAGCTGCTCTCTATTCCTTAGAAAGTTGTGACAGAAATAAGACAAAAGGGGGGGGGGGACGGGGACACACCAACTCCTTTATCCCTGTGTCACTGAAACCAAGAACAACACTTTCCCAGATGTTAATGTGCAACAAATGCAGTCTAATTCCTCCTTCTTAATTTCGAAAGCCACAACGTCTTTTTACTAACACTGTACACAAAGATGATGTTTATTCTTATGGCATAACTTGCCAAAACAGAAGGATTTTCAGAGTGGGGAGACTAGCAAAGAGTGGTAGTTAACTGAAAATCATAGGTATTATTTAATTTCAAACAATCTAATGTTTTCCTGTTTACTTTTTTGGACATATTTTCTTTTAAATTTAATCTACTCGTTAAATATTTATCAACTCAGTTATTCTTCTTAATTGGAGAATTATATATCTGTGACTTTTCTAATAATTTATGACATGATGCATGATACAGACAACAGGCTGAACTGGTGTTAAGATCTTATTTTAATTAAATAAGCTCTAAAAAAAAAATCTAACATAATAAATAAGCAAAGAAAGAAATTACTTACCCAATGTATTCAGCTTTGTCTTCTGAAACAATATGCTGCCCTGTCTTTGAAGTACTTTTGGAAAGCCAGTGTGGTATACAGCACAGTATCTACCAAAACAATTAAACATCCAGAAAATAAAGTCTTCTGGGCAGAGTGAAGTTAATGAATGCAAGAGCACTAAACTGGGATTTTTGTTTTCTGTGAACGACAAGGCCAATAGTAAGGCAAAAATTTGTACTCACATGTCAAAGGGCATCTGGAAGAAGCTGATCCAGCAGGTCAAGAGTCTTAAGTCACTGGACTGAGTTGAGGCACCAGTTAACAGGACTTCATCAGAATGGGCTACTAATCCACACAGGAAAGTGAAATAATTGAATTCAAACACAGATATCCCTCCAATCAGCCTCAGTAATCCAACTGGAAAACAAGCACCATGTTGCACGTTCCATACTGTAAACCACAGTGACCCAAAGCAATAATAAAAACAACCCAAATCTTTCTATCGTAAGTCAGTGCTCCTCCTCTTTCTTTCTTTTAAAGTAACATCTTGTAAAAACATGCTTCTGTGATAAATTGACACAGGTCTACAGTTCATATTTACACAGAAATGGCTGTGCTTTTTAAAAACACTATTCAAAGCAGGTATATAACAAGTATTTTGAATAAACAGCCTCCAAGTTGCTTTATCTACGAACAATCGCTATTTATCCCTGAGAGCTCTCTAAGTCTGCCTGAAAAGATTGCACAATTCCAGCTGCCTGCAAGTGTGTGGTTACGTACACGATAATGGATCAAGAAAAATTTTGGCAACAGAATTGTTTTGCAGGGATGTTGTTCTCTGCTGGAAGAACAGAGAGGCTGAGTGCCATGTTCCTTAATAAGGGCCTCTGTCATCTTAAAATCTTTTTCTTCTGTCAGGGCAGTTTTAACAACCTATAGCCTAAAAACCAGAATGCATATTTTCAAGAATGCATAATTACTTTCACTCTGAAATTTGAACTTGTTCTATTTCTGATTTGGGGCACCAAACTGTTTTTTTGATTGTGTGGTATGCTGAGGGACTCTCTCCTCAGATATTTGCCCCCTCTTAGAGCTGGAGAGCACCTTTATATTGTTCATATATTCCCATCCTGAGCCAACTTCAGCCCTTTGTTTTAATTCTGTAGCAGCTGCATGTTGGAACATGAAACAAAACATTTTCTTCATTAATGTTTCCCATATTACTACTGGTCTGACCCTGATGGTTACGTCCTACTTGACATTTCCCACAAATTTACAGTAACAGCACATAAATTAGCATTGAGCAATCATAAAGCATGCAGTGTGCATGAAAAACATTTCTTTCTTGAACATTTCTTCTGTGAACACAAAATCTAGTTCCTTTGCAAAGGAAGATTACATTTATTTGCATTTTAAGTAAGTGGGATGAATAATGTGAAGACATGGATGTGACTTCCTTTATAACATATTTTTCTCATTCATTTTCAGTCTTGCGGAATTTGCGTAGCACTACTGCAGTGAGGATTCTCCTGTGCCAACTTACTGCTCATAGCAATTCTTCTGTGTGTTATAGCTACACATACACATTTTTGCTTATGGAACAGCAGAGCGAGGTACGCTTGCCTGAACAAGCCTATGACATTTCTGGTTTCTTGCCTACAATTCCATTACTGCTCAGGAAGGCTTTTCATACACTGCACTGGAAACAAGAGTACTTCAATTATTTCCAGAGCCCTCTTCATTCATACCACTGCCCAGATGCATCAAACAGTTCAGCTCCACCTCTGCCATGTCCTCTGCTTCCTCCTGCTCCTCACCTCTGCTCCCTGCGCCTTCGCACTCAGCCAGCACTCGTCTATGTCAGCCTCGTCTACAACGGGTGCACTTACAATTAACCCTGACTGAAAAAATACTGCCAAACACCCTCTGCTATTAGCTGCAGGAGTCTGAATGACAAACAAAGGCCACCATTTGTGTCATCCCAGTAAAATCAGATATTTACTTACTTTCCCATCAAGTTGGTGCAGGACAGAGCATAGCGCACAGACCACATCAAGGAACCTCTACCACCCATGTTAACTCAAGGCATGGGAGCAGCACACGAGGATCAGCCACTACTACGTGACTAGGTGCTAAAATGGCATATGAAATCTAATGGTAACAAGTGAAAAATAGTATGTATAGTCCTATGTTTCTATTTTTCCAGATGTTTTTGTACGTACATTTTAAAGGGTTCTCAATGAGCTGTTACAACTCAGAGAAAAGCTTTTATTGTCAGCAAGAACAGTGCTCTGAAACATCAGCAGCATTCCCCCTCGGAGTGAAAAAGCTGAAAAATCTGTTAGAAATTGCTATGAAGAAGTGATGACTGCACAGAATACTGTTGTGTGTTGGAAGGTGCAGGGGGGAAACCAACCAGCTTTCCAAATGGTAGTCTTCCCAAGTGCTCGCAAACCTTTCTCTCACAGAGCAGGGTCCCACCTGACACATCCACAGATCTGGCATGACTGTAGCAGACACCCCAGGCTTGGGCTTCCGGACAGAGAAGTTGTGCATGAACTGCATGATTGTGCCTGACTGTCCTCACCGACCCTGGACTTGCCGCCACAGTCAAAATCAGTGCCGAGTGTTCCAGTTGCACAGAAACTCTGTTCCTCTTTCATAGTACTGGAGTTAAACAACAGAAGAAGCAGCAGACTTTGACGTATTAGCTCATACGTCTGTCACCTCCACACACCCTTCACACACCCTGTATTGATCAGGCACACAGCCTCCACCACCCTTTCCCCATGCCTACCCCAAAGCTTTCTCCTTACCCCTTCTTCTGTATCCCTCAAGTCCCGAGTGTGGCTGATCCCTCCTCTACTTCACTCTTGGGGAAATCTGTGTTTGCCTAAGATGTTGGAAAGGGCAGGTTTATGGATTCTAGCCCCTTACAGAAGAAGGCTCAGGGTCCAAGGAAAGAAGAGGGAGATAGGATCGAGTTCTATTGAGTGGCCTCAGGGTTTCCTTGGAGGGCTGGGCTCTGGCTAGAACAACACTCATGGCCTTACAGATGCATGCGTATTCAGGACTGTGGGTAGAAAATTACTTTTCCTGCAGCTGTGCCACCTCTGCGTGATGGCCCATGCTGATATGATATGATATATGATATGATTGATATGATATGATATGATTGATATGGCACAGCCCATAGTGATTGCAGCAGCGTGACAGCACCATTCCTGAATGTGATTCTGTAGGCCAGATATATCATTATCATTATTAACTAACCCCAAGCTAGTTCCCTACTGACAGGCAAGAGTCAGCAGGGAGACTTCAGAAAGCAGCAGGACACTCTTTTCCCCTCAGCCAGGTGTCCTACCAGTGGGTCCTCATCTTTTATGTCCAACATTTCCTCTCCACTATGAAGAGGCTGAAGGGTGGGCAACTACCACAGTTGCCTTGGCAGCACCTGGAATGGCTTTGGGATCTGTCCCACTCGTTCCCCAGGGCTCTTCCACCCATCCACATGGCATCTGGGGAACAGCAGCTCATGGGGTGTTGGCAGAAAAGCTGCAGCAGGCACACTGGCAGGCTGCAGAACCTGACAGAGGCAAATGAGTGTAAAGGTGCAGCAGCACCAAGAAGGATCAACAGCACAAATCACAAATTCAGATCAGCCTGCCAGCCTGTACAGGTACCATCATGTACTGTGCACAGCATGTAGAGCTAGGAAGCATGGTGTCTGTGCTGTGCTCAAGTTCTGTTTGTTCTAAGGCAGAAGATGCTTTCAATGAGTTGGGAAATTGTAAGAAGGTGCAGAACCCCAGATGTGAGACATCAGATGCCACCTGGCAGGCCAAGGCTTTTTACACATAGCAGGACCACTTTTACCTTATTACACATAATTAAAAATTATAAATTACAAAGTTTGCAACTCACACAGACCCTACTACATGCACAACGTATCAGCTTGTAAAAAGATACCCCTAAAGAAGTCTCTGTTCTTCTAGTTACTAAAACCACGGTTCAGGAAAGCTCTTAATACAGGATGAATTTTGGACACACATCTAAGAAATGCTATTTTGCTACCTTGCATGACACAAATCTTTCTTTAGGCACTACTAATAATGAACAAATGTGGCTTAAATTGTGACGTGCAGTAAAACACACAGTTCCAGCACCAAACTTCCACTGGCAAGGCTGACAGCTTTCCTCAGAGCCTGTCCCTGCTAGGCATCTTCAGGTCTGCTCTACAAAAAGCACAACCATTAATTGTACTGTTGTCATGGTCTCAGCTATCTAGTTTGAATTTTACAGCCTTCAGGGAGAAGTAGGGTGAAATGCAAATTCCCAGTTTATGCCAAAAACTTACTTGTAAAAAATTATAAAAACCTCTTTTCTATCCAAGAAATTATACATTGTATTCTTGTGATGCAGTTCACAAAATAAGACAGATATTGCAAAAAACCTAAGCTGTTGGCAACTAGTAATGTCCACACTGAAGCCTGAATCATTGAAATGGGGCAGATCTCACATCTCAATACGTTTCCAAATAGCCATCACTTAGGATTTCTCATTCATCTGCTCCTTTTTATATGGTAGATTAAGTAGATTTCAGCTTTTCCGTGCACAAAGTTTGGATTTTCCCAAATTTTAGTGTTAGCAGAATTTGTAATTATTTATTAGTGCTTGTAAATATAATTTGCCTGTGCTGTGTTCTGACAAATTAAAGCCAGTAATTTTTTTACTAGTTTTGAAGCCACCTAGGCAAAGTCACTAAGTCTTTCTGAAATGAGCTGAAAAAAATACCACATACCTTTTCCTCTCAGGTGGCCTCATTTGTACCTCAACATGTTAGCATCATCCTTCAGACAAAAAAGGATGGCAGAGATGTTGTCCAAAGAAAGTTAAGGCAGGTCATGGCAGGAGATAACCTTGCACATCAGTTCCAGCCTGGCAGGGCAGTGCATACTTGATCTTTGTACAGACCCAAACTACTGCTCATCATGTAAATACTAAAAATAAAATTGAATTAAAAGTTTGATCCAGCAACATGAGATGAGAAGTATTTATGGCAGATGACAAAGGTCAGGGAGTCATTAACTAAGGAAATGTAAAAAAGGTAGTAAGTGAGGGTTCCCTTGTATAAGCTGTATGTGGATCTCATCACACTATGATTTCAAGAGGAGTTTAGGCAGGTGTAATCAAATAGTGTAAAAGCTATAGCTGCACCCTTTCTAATGTCTCAGTTCTTAGCAGAACAAAGGTGAACAGCACAATGTCCTCCTTGCCCTCAGGCTCCTCTTTAGACTGACATTCTTCTGATGCAGTGGTCTGAAGTGCTTGCCCTGGCAGCAAAATGGGAAAACCAAAACAAAAGATAATAAAAAAATCCTGTAAAAATGCAATTTAAACTTCTTCCCACCTACCGCTCTTCTCTGGTATCTTGAAAGGAGTAACCAGCATGGCTGAAAGAAGAAAATTTATTATACGCACAGCATACAAGCCCTATAGAGTCTAGGTGCCCTATAGAGCACCTAGACTTCTTTCCTCCTCTATGGGAAAGACCAGATGGAGGGAGAAAAACCAATACTCCAAGTTGAGATGGGTTGTCTCAAGCCTGTGAGGTGAAAGGAAAGGATATGTATAAAAAGAAAATATGTAAAACAGGGAACATTTAATGTTTTTTCTTTGTCATGTATAAACAAAATACTTTTATGAATTCAATCAAGTGTCAAGTGTTTGGCTTTATGACTGCACTCCAACTGATTAATTGGTAACTCACCAAATGCAGTCTAGATGAACTCAGTGTCATTTCTGAGACTCTACAAAGGCATAGTAAAGACAAAGCAGTACATATATAAAACCACTACATAGAAACAAGAATCATGTTGTAAGAAATATTCACATGGTTTCATATGGAAAGAATAGATTTAAAGATGCAGTCTTAGAGAATTAGATACAATGTCTGGATAAGGTTGAAGTCCCAGCTGTTTGTTATCTTTCAACTTTTGTATTATAATTCTGGCAAATTCCTCTCCTTGGCTATCTGAGGTATCAAGCAGTTGTCGGACTTTTGATGTCCTTGTAGGTTTGGTGCTTATAAGTTCATAGTCTTCTTTCATGAGTAAAAATCTTGACAGAAGAGCATCCAGTGACTGATTCAAACATGCTTCAGTCATCTGATCAATGATTTCTTCTCTTTTACTTTGGATCCATTGATGAGCTACATTCTGTTGTATGGTTTCCAAAACAAAATCTGAGATTGGAGAGGTTTAAGAAAAAATAATTAGTATTGTAACTGTCTGTCAATAAATAGCGCCATAGAATAAAGAACAAGCTGAGAAACAGCTGTTTAAAACTTGTTTTTTTTGGTCAGAAATACACTAGAATACTAAACATGCTTTTAGCATCTCTCTCTGTTGTATTCCACATTTAAAATGTTCCAATTTGTGAAATTTGGTGGTTAGAGTATTTATTTTATCTGAATCACATAACAATTTAGGTTGGAAAGAACCCTCAGAGAGGTCACATCTGGTCTAACGGCCTGCTCAAAGCTGGGCCAACTACAAGGATAACTCAGATTGCTCAGGGCCTTGTCCAGCTGAATTTTGAGCATCTCCAAATGATGGGAATTCTACAGCCTCTGTGGGGAACCTGTTCCAGTGTTCAACCTGACCTGGTACTGAAAAGAGACAGGTGGTAAATTCACTTTGCAGTGGGATTTTTATTGAAGTTTACTTAAACCATCCCTGCAGTTTCCTGCATATTTTCCTCAAGCTGAGGATTTGCACAGTGAAAAGATGCAGATTCTCATATTTCCAGAAGAGGGAGGATGCGGCAGATCTTTATAGAGTTGTGTTATTGTGTGGCCCATAAAAAAAAAAAATCTCTGAATAATTAGTCATGCATTAAAGTTTCTTTTTGTTATTTTTTTTGGAAGCACACTTCTAACAGTTATTTGATGCATAGGAATATCACGCAGTGGGCTCTCAACTAACACAGAAGACCATTAAAGGTGAGATGCTGACACAGCTGCTGCTTCTCTTTGCCCCACCATTACTAAGTGGATGACTTGATAAGCCTTAAAAAGTGGGGAGAAGTGACAGGCAACAAGGTGAGTTAAACTCAAGCTAACTTTTATTCCTGTTCTGCTGGACTGCAGCACTGCTACAGCAGTAGTAGAAAGGAGAAATAATATGAGCAAAGGGAATGGGATAAAGAAGACCCAAGGCAGCGGGAATTAAGTTTGCTTAAAAGGAGAGAAAAAAGCTAGCAGCTACAGGTACATGTACTAGGTCACATTTTACATTGGTTTTACTTACTTTGTAATATAAGGCTACAAGGGCAGAATTACTTGCATTCTTAATTTGTCAAATGCTTTGTTTTCATTTTACAGGTGAAAAACAGTTCCAGTTTCCATTTCATGCATGCATATATTGGATATTAGGACACTTATTGTGGGTCTTGGAATTAAATCACTGTTTGCTGTACCTGAAGGAATTGGTGATGACCGCAGCATACATGATGCAGAATTTGAGGCACCTGGAATACTCTTGTCAGGTGAGGGAATATAACTGTATGGATGCTCAAGAAGTTTGGCGCTCTGAGTTACAGAGGTATTTTCATCTGTGCTCTGACTGCTAAGGGAGTGTAGACCCCCAGAATTTTCATCTTAAAAAAACACAAAACAGGAGGGAAAGAAAAAAAGAGCAAGCTGTATTACTCTGTGTTCAAATAAAACACAGCCATCAGAGACTATTTAGAATAATTCCATAAAACAAGTCATAACCAACCTAAATTCTCTTCAAACACATTATTCCTTACACTCAGGTTCTAGGTACCTTTATGTCCCTTATTTTTTACCAGGGCTTGACCATGGGTTTGTGGGGTCTTGTTTTATTTTAAAAAAACATTGAGAGAATAAATCCAGTAGATATGAACTTTAAAAAAAGCTCTGTATGACAGAAAATTTTTGTAGGGACTGGAAGAACAAAATAACACCTTCAAGTGTTTGGAGAGCTAGCTAGGAGTCAGCATGAAAGGCAACTAATTTATTTTGATGAAGTCTGGCAGCATAACAAAGGTGGAAAGATTGAAAGGAAGACTTAGGTGGAGGGGAAGAACATGAAGACCAACATTCAGTGGGAAGCCAATGGAAGCTTTTGGTAGTCCATCAAAACAGCATATGAGTTCAAGAAAGCTTCGTGTAAATGTTTGCAAAGAAAAGGAGAAAAAAGGGTGTTTATTAGGTGGAAAGCCTAATAATTTCTATTTTTAGGACTTTTTATGGCAGAAAAAGATGATGGATATGAAAGCAGCAGTAGGAATGACTCAAAGAAGAGATGACAAATAGCTGATGAGAAAGCAGTTACAGGGCATATACCTAATTCTGTAGACTGTTTTCATTGCTGACTTTCACAGTGTCACTTGATAAATAGATTCAGAGATGTTGGCTAAGAACCAGAGATGCAGATGTAAGAATTCAGATGAACATCTAACGACACGATAAGAACAAGTAGCCCCCTAGAGAGCTCAGGATTTATAGATACCCATCCAATGGGGGTATTTGAAGGTGTATTCCTAGATCAGAGTGTTGACCTGTGGAAGAATATGGCTATAAGTACAAGGACTAGGAGTAGGAAAATGTGAAAGAAATGACACCCTCATTATTTAAAAAATAGTTACTATGAGTTCTAGTGCACCAACATGTAATTTCAGTAAAGACAGAGAAAGTAAGCTGGGCAGAGCTATATAGTGTAAAGCAGCAGATGTTATCTACTGCATGAATGAGAAAGGATTAGGAGACAACTGGTGTGAGTGAAAGATCATTTTAGAAAAGGATTTTAAACAGCTCTGCTGGGACAGATTGTTATAGAGCTCTAGGCACACACAGATCTTTAATAGCATTAGAGACAAAACTACTGGGATTGTACTAGTATGGGAGAATGAACTTCACCAGTGACCATAGCATAAAAAATAGAAACGTTAACGAAATTTGCAGATGTTATTCAGAAAGAACAGGTTGACTCAGGTTACTCAGAAATAACCTAGCTGACCTAGAAGACTGGAGTAATAGTACTGGAAATTCAGTAGCACAAAACATGAGATCTAGACTTTCTGCTTCAAGCAGAGGTTTATGATTTGGAATTGAGATAAGGAAAAAAACCCAACTGGGTAGATTATTCTATAACAAAGGATCTTGTGAGAAAGGAAAAATAAAATTCTAATGTATATTAAGTAAAGTTCTTATTTCAGGAAGAAAACACTTGTCACAATTCTTTTTTAATACTAGTACAGATGTCTGGTAGCCTTAGTTCAAGGACTTAAGTTAGAACATGTACATAGAAGACTAGTAGGATACCAGGAAGGTGAAGAAGCTTATTCTACAAAAGAACTTTGAAAGAGTGTATCCTGCTTGTCTAGCAAAACAAAGTGTATTAAAGGATTACTCCCTATATCAGAAATAAAATGGGAAAAGAGCTATTTAAGCTTAAAGCAATGCCCATGGACATGTGTGTGTTTAAGCTGCCTAGGGAAGAAAAATTAAAGAGACTGAAAGTTAGAAGGCAGTTCCTAACTCTGAAGGAGCAAGTTTCTGAAAAAGTCTCCTAACTGTATTGGTGGAAAAACCAACTCAACTAAAATCTATAGTCACTAACTTCTGCCTTGGTGCCATGCCATACTCATCTCCTGCTGACAGCTACCTGGGAACAGACTGTCACCTGAAACAATTGCATCTAATTTAGGCAAAGTAAGGAGAATGTCAGTCTTGTTTTCCATTATAAAACTACCCGATGCAGATATTTGCAAAGCCATGACAAACACTTCTGCTGTAGTACAGTTTTGCAGACACTATTTTCACAGGCTTTACAGTATCTATACATGCAAAAAAGTCTAAGCAGTGACTCTGTAAAGGACCACCAACTGATCAATCAGATTAACAGTACCACCACAATCTCATCAATGACCTCCATGGGCAGATATGACAATTTTTAAGAGGACCAGTAGCAAGAAGGGATGACATTTACCATTATCTTACCTGATTACACTTACAGTCCATGCTCATATTCAATCTAATATTCAATTTTCTAAAATTCATCACAACATTCCTATTAGGCTTGGTAACCACAAGTTATTCTTCACATTTAAGATTTTTATGCTATGTTTATAGAGAAATGCTTGGGTAGAGGTACAGCCAAACTACACTACATTTGCTTTCTGCCATTTTCCCATGTAACTCAAGTTCCTTAAGCCTCCCATAATTTATTTTCCCTGGAATTCCTGCTGTATTTATATCTTTCTAGTACATTGAGTACAAGCCCAGAATTGTGGATGTATTCAAACAGGAGCTGGAAAAGAAACTGCCTGTGCCCTCCTACCTCTACCAGAATATCTCCAGTTTTGCAGCACCTTAGCACACTTTTTGATGCCCTACTTACAGCAGTGAAGTCAATTGTCTTGTCTGCTTTCACACCACTGGTCCCTGCAAAGCCAAAGGATGCTCCATTCTTTTGAAATATGTTTGCATTCTTTCAAGAGAAGAAAATCAAGTGCAGTTTTAGTTTCATAATGTACTGCTATTTCACCTGGCCCATTGTATTCTTCTGGCTTCGGATGTCAGCAAAACCTCAAAATTGAGTTTTGCCTGGGAAGTTTGCCAAATTTTATTCAGAAAGGGTGACAGCTACAAAAGGTCTGTGCAGATACTTTTGCAAGGCAATCTATTTATTAAAGCCGTTTTATTTATTGAATCAAAAATGATCGAGAGGTTGGGCTGCATTAGAAACTTCCAGTTTACTCACCTTTTGGAGCGCCTCAAAAGGTTTAGCCTTTTTATCTTTAGAAGCAGTTCACAAATGATTAACTAAACTGCCAAGATTCTGTTGGGACAAGTAAATGCTATCTCTGCACTCACAACCCTGAACAGGAAAACTGAAGCTGCAAGCTGTGGGGATTTCTCAAGTGACAGGAACAGAAAAACAGAGCTAAAAGAGCACTACATTTACAAAACACATCTCTTTTCTGACATAAACAGACATCCAACTATCTACTATGCAAACGCAATGTTACGGGGGAGTCTAAGGCTGAGATGGCAACTCAAATTTATATGAAGTTATTAGTATCCCTACCTGATGAAAGGACATTATACTTGGGAACAGACTTGAGTCTTGATACATCTGGAGACATGCTCCAAAGGGGAAGTGCATCACATTGTATGGAGCCAGAATATGTTTCCTGAAATGATGCCAGTTGTATGATGAAAATGCACATTAAATAATCACAAAGTTGCAATGATTTACAGAGTACTTTCCCATCATTGTCTTTTCCCTACTATCTAAATGCTCAATAGACAGCACAATTAAAATACAGTAAAACAGAATATATCTATGTAATCCTAATACTTGTGTTTTTCCAAAGCTGGCAACAATTTTGTACAGAAGTTTGATTATTAGTAAGAATCAAAAGAAGCAGCATTAAGAATCAAAATGTAAAAGCAAATCTATATGGCCCTGTATAAGCAAGCTCCACAGAGATGTAAGGGAGCAGAAGACAGTCTCTTACAGGTTGCAGACATTGTGTGCTGCATTCATCCTTCAGGGACTGGCTTTCCCACAGTTAGAGGATATACCAAACATGCCCTTCTTATTTCTGCTTACCCACCCTTTACTATCTTCACCTATGTGGCTATGTGTTTGTTACACCCCAGCTCAACTAATGCTTTACGCCTTTCCTGACTGCATAGGAAAGTAAACTGCAGAACAATTCCCCCTTACTAGGTTCACACCCCCTTTAAAGCTCTCAGGATCTTTAATGATGCTGACATAACAAATGCAATATGTAAAATATTTACCTCTTGGGGATTTAGAGGTATATTTAGAGATATCTGCTCCACATCTGCTTTCTTTCCACTCTTGTAAATACATTGTGATTCATATAGTGACTGGAAGAGACATATTTACCTGTATTAAATTTCTGCTATAAGACGACAGCTCTGTACAAACACGTTTTAGCCAGATATGAGATGAGATAAACGACAAAGGAGATTATATTTCTTTTAGCAAGCAAAAGTTACCAACTTATTTGACCAACTCATGACTGTAAGAAAAGCCACTTACCTTCGATCTCTTTAACAGAATTACTGCTTCCAGCATAGCTATTTCATCGAATGTTCGCAGGACTGGCTCGAGGTCTATTAAGCATTCTAAACAAAGAAAAGAGTACTTTGCTGAAGGATTTAAGGTGGAAATTAAGTTTTCGTTTTGCTAAAGCTACTTTCTTACATTTAGAAAAGTAATTTGCCTATTGATACATATCAGAATACTTACACTGGGAAAAAGAAGTTTCTTGCTTTCACCTGTTACAAATGCAACAGTTTCACATCACCAAAACAAACCCTGTCCTGATCTGGCCGCCTCAGCACTCTGTGTCCAGGACTGTGCCTGACCGCAAGTCTTGCATTCCTGGAACGGATAGATGGGTGGGTTTGCTATATTTCAAGATAGACCCAACAAGCCTGGTTTGCTAAATGGGACCAAATAGGACAAGACCTCCGAGTAGGTCACTGTCTTCCCACTCCAGCAGAGGTGTTAAAGATTTATATGAGAAAAATAAACAAACAACCCACCACAGCAAAATCCAGAATAGATGCTGTGCGGCAGGGCCAGAGAAGATGGTGATAGTCAAGGCACTGACCTATCACATCCAGTGAATCCAAATGGTCGTGTCCTCATGCTCACCAAAGGCAACAAGTCAGAGAAGTTAAAATCATCTGCTCACATAGGGAGACACAGGACCATCCAATAAGCAATTGACAACCTGTGCTATGCTCCCTTGCTTTCCAATGCTGAAAGGTTTACAAAACTAAGTATTTCAAGTTTTGAGATGACTGTATTACAAAAATGTCTCTTTGAAACTGTGCTCAAGCACAACAAAACCTCAGGAAAGGGTGATGGCAATCACAATTCTACTGCATTTCTATGGACTCCACCCATTCGGCAAAATCCATTTACCATACTAGCAATCTGTCACATTGCATCCTTATTAACTTATTTTTATTTTTTACTATAATTTTACCACAGTTGTCCCATATTAACTCCTTTCCACCAGCATCTTCAAGACATACATTCAATACTGGGATTCTTATTTTCTTGCATAAGCTAAAACAGAGTTTTACAGGTTTGGCACTCCATTTTCCACACTGAAATACTACCCTGTTAATTTTTGTTGATTATAATTTAATTGTAAGTACACATTCCAAGTACAGCAGAAACATAGTGATAAGCAGTCTTTATCCCTTCTTTTATGAGGGGAACAGACAGGTTAACTGAGCTTTTCTACCTAAAGTTTATTTATCAAAAAGGGGGTTCGGGTGTTTTGGTTCTTCCCCCCGCCCCGTGCTATGGTAATTGCAAAATTTCCCAATCAGTGAGCTTTTACTTCCCTTAATTTTGCAACAGTTTTGCAACTTCCTCTTTCTTTTTATGATAGTAAAGTAGGGGAAAAAGCAATGCATGTTTTCTTCAAAGACCATCTTACTACAGACATGGCACTAATAACAGAACCCAAATTATCTCACACTTTAGTACATATCCCAGGTAATTATCCATTCAGTGTGACCATAGACTTTGATTGCTATTCTCTTTTGCTTAACTGACACAGGAAAACAAGAATACATAAGTAAATATAGTGATGTGTCTATTCTTTTTGATTTTAAAAAATATTATAAATAGATGTATTTCCTTGCTTGGGGAAAAAAAAAAAATCCACAGTTTACAATCTTGCAAACCAGACTCATGCCAAAATAACCTGACATTTCAAAATGTTCTTATGTAAAAATAAGAATGCCTCAAAAAAGGTCATGTAATTAATTTTGGACTGTAAACTGAACATGAAGATGATGTATGTGTTTGGATATGTCCCCATTTTGTCCTCTGCCAAACTGATGCAAAAAAATGAAGTTATGAACATTTCTTTCTAAGCTATCTGAACAGCAACTTTCTAACATACTTTCCAGCTCAATGGAACTATGTCTATAAAGGTTTTCAAAATAATAAACAAACTTCTGTTCACCAAAGCTACAAATGAAACATTAAGATTGTGTATGTCTCTACTCGTAACATTAAAGAACAAACCAAAACAAACCCTAAAAAAACCTCCCACCAGAACTAACTGAAAAAACCTAGTATTTCAGGTTTGAGTCATTGCATACTCAACCTAAGCAGTGAGAGACTTAAAATATAGAATTGTTTAAGCCAGAGCTCTTTGTACTGTTCTACATTTCAATAAATGCAGTAACTCTCTTATTCTACATTTTTGCTTCTCCAAGGTCATTCAGCTTTCCCTACAGAATCAGAATCATGTTTTCTAAAGGTGCAGGAAGGAAGATTTTAAAAGCACACGCAAATTAAACAAGCAGAGCGAGGCAGCTGCAGGAACCACTGTTAGCTTCACCACACTGACATATGTGACCACAGCAGCACACACAAGAGCAAATTTCACAGCTGAAAACAAGTCATCACTTTCTGCCAATTTTGATGGAATTACTTTTACACGATAGCCAAACAAGAACCGAAAGTCACCACAAAATTAAGCATGTTAAGGAGAAATTGTTATGGGGGATACATTTGGACTCAATATACACCAAATATGTTGGTTAAGTGCAACAAACACAGGTTTGCAAAAATCAAAACAAAACTTTTCCAGTTCACACGAAGCCACTCTAATCTCTATAAGCTCGCACTTCAGTCTTATTCTCTAATTTCTGCAATCCCCTGTAAAAAAGGCTGTAAGTATCTATATTTGGTCTCATGGACAAAAAGCTGAACAAAGGAAAGATGGAAAGAGAAAGTTAAGTGTGTGGGTTCAACCAGTTCCTGCTCAGTCTGGGAGGACAGTCAAAGATAAAGTCCCAGTGAAAAAGATTTATGCTGAGATGTAAATGCAAGGTGAAGTCAGTATAGATTATCTGATGTGCAATGGTTTGTTGGTGTGTTTGCCAGCTTGCTCATAAAACCCGCAGTACTCATTCTGTACTTCTCTCCCTGCGCTTCTTAAAAAAAGTTCCCTCCAACAATAAACAAAAAACCCCCAAGTGCAAGTAGTTAAACAAAACATGCTGCTTTTTTACAGGTAAATTAGCAAATTATTTGCAATTATTTGCAAATGCAAGACTCCAAATAACAACTTGGTTTTATGGCATACACGTAGTTCCATTCACAAAAGTTTGTTTACAGGCATGGTGGAAGCAAACAAGCACCTTATCATACCCAACAAGACTGAGCTCATATATCTCTTGATATCTTTACTGCTTCCCTTTTGCGACTATAACCTTCCTCCGTAAGTACCATGTTCAACAGCAATTTGGCAATTTACAATCTTTTCTCATTATACAAGGTAAACTCACTTAAGAATGATGGTCTTTCATCTGGGTTTTGTGCCCATCCACTTCCTATCAATCTTACGATGAGCACTCGATGAGGAATGTCCATTGACAAACTTTCTTCACTTAAGTCTAGTCGCTGTCCTTGTGACACACTATACATTATCTGCAAGGGGTTTATAACTTCTGTCAAAATAGACATCATGAAGTCATTAGAAATATATGTAATATAAATAGCTTACTATAGGAGGAATAATTTAGTTTTCAGCCATAGTATTTATAGTTCACCAAAATAAGGTTATGTTTCTTTTTTTACAAAAAAAATATATTTTTAATTTATCAAACAATACTGTAATTAAAAAAAACCCCAATACAGAAAAAGAGTCTAATTTGAAAAGTAACTCAAAGTGTTCTTCAACAAGCTTACAAGTTGAATCATTAAAAAGTAACCCCTCAAATGAAGTCCCCAGGTACCCAGGTCTCAGGTTTAGCCTTTACGTAAGGCTGGAAAAATAAGTTAAAGGAAGACATGGCCTTACCTTCAAATGGCTGTTTTCTTGACATTGCTTCCCACATAATAATTGCATAACTGTTGAAAATATAAAAAGTATAGAAGACATTATTTTAGATTAGCAACATTTAATAACACAATGTTCTCAGCTTTACATTTTATTAAAAACATTTTGCTAAAACGATCCCACATCCACACATGGGACTGACTATAGCTAACTACAACGATGACCTGAATATATGAAAACTAGCAGGAATTTTAACCAGTGACTTCAGCTAGAACTAGTTAGTAAAATTAAGTACAGAAAAGCTACATGGCACAAACTCCTATTCCAAATCTGTATTAGCTTTGCTCTGCTAAAACATTATGAACTATGTACATGCAGTTTAAATCTCAGTATGCAAATTAAAGTGAGCCCCGGAGTCCCAACTGCTCTGTCCTAACTGCAATACTGTGGCATCTCCCCAGTCTGGATCAACACTCTCTGACATTCCCACGGGAAGCAGGGTACTAGCAGGCAGGATGGCTTTCACCCACACCTCTATCCCAACACAAAGTCGAAGAGTCAGGTAAGATACAGACTTGCACCCTGGAAGCACACCCCAGCTTCCCCCACAGACAGACATACTTTCAACATATGCAGTCTTCTCTATATGGAGAGATGTCCCTTACATACAGCATTCACTTTACAAAAGAGACTCTCTGGAAGACCACCCTGAACTATAGCTAGGAGACTGAACATGCATCTGCTTACTCAAACCAGTGACATTTTTTTCCATTCACATCAACATGAATGGGAAGTGGTTCAGTGAATACAAACCTGCTCCACCTTTAGTAGACTAGTCACTCTCAGTTGTCGGCATATATAAAAAAAAGGTAACTTTAAACAACTTTGTAATTTAAATAAGTTTAGATGATTTCATTTAAAGGAAGCATTGAATTAATTTATTAAAAAAATAATCAATGCAGTTAAAGCAAATAAAAGAAAGTAAAATAACATAAAAACCATGAATCTGGCTTTCCTATTTAAGAATAGGAATTTGGTGTGAGGAATAAAAAAAAAAAGCTAAAATGAGAGAGCAAAAATATTTCACTGCTTAAGAACCTAATTTCCAATATCAAACATATCCTTGCAAACTTACCCCTTCTCCCTTATTTTTTTAGTAAATCAATTTAAAAACATATTGAAAAGCTTTTAAAACATTACTTCAAAAAACCTGAAATCCAGTTTCCACTGAAGCAATAAAAATGAAACTATGCAAAGAATGATTTTCTTGCTAAAGAAGAATTACACTTATCAGACTAAATGTTTGCTCAACTACTGAAATAGCTGTACACAAAGACAGTATTTTCGTACACCACTAAGTAGTACCAGATTTTGCATACAGGTTACATCTAACTGCCTCTAAGCATTATATCATCTAACAGCTATCAGTCAGGAAGAATAAAAAAAACTAAGTAAGAATGAAATAACTGATGCTTAAAATCAATCATTTAAATTGAGCTTTCCTAACTATTCCATTCACATTTTAACATTCATCAACGTTAAAAATTATTCAAGTAACTTTTAATAAAAGCAGTCCTCCCTGTTAGAAAGCCTGCTTTTGATGCATTCCTGAGAAATTCATGCAGGCTGATTTTTTGGCATGGCAAATTGTTCCTTTTGTAAAAGTTAATGCTGCTTGACTGTTGCTTAAACGATTTGTTTCTTTAAGAAATATCCTTCCTCACAAATTAGCTTCAGTATCTAAACATTCAGCTGTATCTGCTGTGGCCAATTAATCAGACATCCAGCCTTTCATTCAGTTTGGAATCTCTCCACAATTAAAGATTATTTTCTCAATTCTACAACACTGCAGCATACTGCTTCCTGCTGATTCCCCTTTACAGTATTCACGTTTTCCTTCCTTATTTCTGCTTCATAGCATCTCCTCCTGATCCTGAGCACAGATCTTCCTGTGTGACCTTTCTGGTGGTCTTTTCCTTCACTGTCTGCCTTCATGTCTTCCTGCCTTGAACTGCGATCTCTTTACAATGTTGTCTCAGTTTCTCTTCTCTCATCTCAAATAATCTCTTTCCTTCCCAATTTATCAGTTTTCTAAGCTCTTCTATGGATCTTTTCTCTCTTATTTTCTCCCATTTGGTTGTTATTCC
This sequence comes from Pandion haliaetus, assembly GCA_013401275.1. Lineage (NCBI taxonomy): Eukaryota > Metazoa > Chordata > Aves > Accipitriformes > Pandionidae > Pandion > Pandion haliaetus. The sequence goes on from VYZV01010865.1 coordinate 26,225, forward strand.
TCTGCATACTTTTTTTTCTTTCTAACAAATATTGGTCTTCCTCATCTTCACTTACTCATTAAGCCACCAGCCACACTTCCAAATCCTCTAAAATCAGAAGCCAGAGGAGGTAACGCCACACTGATACTTCTTTCCCCATAATATACCATTATTCCTTTTCAATGTCTTCCTAGTCCAGATTTTCTCATTGAAAGCAGGTGAGGAAAGCAGGTACGCTACCATCTCTATTCTTTGGACAGGAATGTCAAGGAACTTCATGCGCCCCTTAAGGGTCAGGGATAATTAAGAGAAATAGTGGTCTACCTGGAAGTCAGTAAGACCCTCTGAGACTGATTCATCTCTTACCAAAATACAACCCTGTCAAAGATAGCTGAAGGAAAAGGTGGTAGAGTACAACAGAGAGATGGACTTTGTCACAGTGATATGCCTCTTCAGGCCTCCTCAAACTCCATTTACACATGACCATTTCCTCCACAATTGTTCAAGTAATCTTTGAGCTATCCAAGCCTTTTCAGATTAGCTAATTGTAACTCTAATATCCTAAGAGCAATTGACATTTTGTGATATGGGTCACCACCACCCTACTACTTCCTATTCTATTAGTTCTACTATTCAGAACTGACTGACGCAAATCTACCTGAACTTTCATAAAGTAAGTTATTCCTTAAGATCTCTTTAAATGCTTCCTCCAGCCCCATTACCCTGATTTTTCCTAACCCCTTTCCAAAAATATGTTTTCTTTCCCCTGAGTACATTCTGCAACTTATGTTAATTGATCTGCACAAATTACAAGGGTATGTGCATCAAGTTAGCAGTGTGAACAGCTTTTTTCCTTCCTTACGTTGTCTGTATGTGTACACTCATTTATAGAAACCAGTCTTCTCTGTTTCCATAGGTCTAGCTCAATTTCTGAAGCATTACCCTTGTCACAGTGTTTCCTAAAGAAACGAGTCATTAAATCCAGCTACCACTCAATTCTTTTTCTCCCCAATTAATTTTGCATATACATCTATGATACTACTACTGAAAATAATAAAATTGCCGAGAATATGTTAAAATCTAAGTTCCGTAAATCAAATTTGAATTCAAACTGCAAAGCCCACTTGAGAACAACAGGAGTTACCTGTAGATATCGTGTTTTACACTTGCACGGGTTTTCTGACTGGGATTGTAATCTTCAGGTGGCATGTAGATAATTGTCCCTCCTTCTGGCAAAGAGGTTTCACTTCGTGATTGCGACATGGATATGACACGCCATTTTGACATGCCAAAATCTGCAATCTGGAAAGGACAAATCAGATGTTCTGAGAAGAAAAACTAGACTTATCTGCTGACCGTTGTTAGAAATTCCTGAAATATGCCCGAAAGAACGGGTCACTTAAAGTCCTTAACCTGACACAAGAAGTATGCGGTTGTCCTAGCAACAAGAAACATCAGCTCCAGTTCAGAAAACATTCCCAGGTCATGACTCATGCTATCCCTATAGCACTGCCCTATCCTGTTCTTTTAAGGAAGCACTCATATACTTTATGGCTGGGGAATCTACTATGGAAGTCTGGCCCGTATGAAGAAAATCACTTTCTTTGGTTAAAAAAAGCAAACAAAAAACCATTGAGTATTTCTAGCTCCCTGGTTGTAAAGAAAGCGCAAATTTAGTATAAATCATAATAGCTCCATGTAACTTAGCTTGCAGATATCCTGAGACAGTTGCTTTCACAGAAAAATTTTAGGGCACTCCACCTCACCCCCAAAACTATGAAATATTAATCTTGAATTAATAAATTTGATATTCTGAAATTCTGTGCTGCATAAAGTTGCTGAATATTTTCTTTACTGTGCGCTCTGGGGCCTTGTCCCGTTCTAGAGAGTTTACAGTACATCTACATAAAGAATTAATTGACTGCAGTTTACATTCCCAGACATCCACAAGCCAGGGAGCAAGAGTCAGACTAAGTTATGGGTATGGAGACAAAGAGCCAGCAGAATAAGCTTGTGGGCTGAGCTGCAGAGTGTCTGGCATACAAGGGAGAAAGATAAGCAGCCAGCTACGAGCTCTGCACTTGTCCAGGATTTGCATAAGAGCAGAAACGTTTTCAACAAAGATGCCTGTGTGAGCACTGTAGCAGCTAAGATAACAGAAATAAGCTTTCTGGAGAGCATACAGTCAAAATCCACAGTAAAAAATAACCCTTTTTTCTCTACAACTCACTCTCATCAAGTCTTCCTCACTGTAACTTGTCACGTTATCTTGCTCATTCAGTAGATCTGGGACAGCCAGAAGCACTCTATGAATGGTGTTTCTTTTGTACATATGCAATACTTCTTCTATTTGGCATGCATAATAACCTTCCCTGCATTTCCTGCCAGCTGTCTTAATTTAGAGAATCTTGCTTCACCCCCAAAAAACACTTAAAACCCCTAAGAACAGTCTTTCAGAGACTCCTTACAGGAGGCAGAGCAGGTATGCAAGAGTTAATCTCCTCCCTTCAATTGCTCCAGCAAAGCAACTGTTTAGATGGGATCAGGCAGAGCACCAAACCACACCAATGTTGTTAGTGATTAAAAAAAAGAGTGGATAAAAAATTACTTGGACCAGTTTCCCAATCAGGTTTATCAGGAAGCTCGAGACATGGCAGTACCAGCACAACTGAGTGGGAGGAAGTATGACCTGCTGAGGGTGTGAGTGGATACAAAGCTGAATAAGGTGCCTTGCTGCCAAGAAAATGTCTTTACCATGGAGAAAGAAGAAAACAGCACTGGATCTTTGATATTTGCTCAAAAGACTCACAAAAAGATTCATCTCATGGTAACAACTGAAGCTTTCGCCATTCAAATATAAATTAAGT
>VYZV01010865.1:35195-48270 GCA_013401275.1 Pandion haliaetus
GGGGGAAGCCGGGGCTTCGTGCCGGAGGCATCCCCCGTGCCGGGGATGGGCGAAAGGGGGAAGCCCACCTACGTCCGGGAGGTGGGCGGGGGATGTGTTATTCCTGTTCCCGAAGGATGAGGCGGGGTGCCGGGGCCGAGCCCGGCCGGGAGCGCCGCCCGCCGCCCTGCGGAGCGGTGGTTTGTGTATTTCCCGGTGTGTATCCATTGCTCGGGTGAAGCGAGGGGAGAGTTAGCTCTTCCCCCGGACGGCAGGCGCTGCCTTGTCCTCTCCGAGTGTGCCCTAGGAAGATTTTTCTCTTTTTCTTCCAGGATAGCAGCGTTTCAAAAAGGTAATTTTGACATTTCTGGAAAGTGCTAGTTGAGACTTGCCCCTGCTCAGAGAGCTGCCTGGTCGGCTGATGGGATTGTGATAGTTCTGCTTGAGGGTTGCGCAGGAAGGTTTTGCAAGGCCTGTTCGCCAAATCAAGTTCTCACAGACTAAAAAAAACCGCTTTAAATTAAAGTTAGAAGTCTGTAGCTTTCCACAAGGAGTGACAGTTCTGCAGGATGAAATGGAGGTAAATAAAGAAAATCCCTCACCTTTCCACGTGCATGGATCTTGAGCTAAACATCCGTGGCTTTTCACCTCTCCTCTTTTCTCTCAGTAATGGCTGGGGACCAGAGAATGAGGCAAAGCAGCTAAGTTTTCAGACTGTGATATTGTGCGCTATTTCACAGCATGTGTTTTAAAGCATGGCAGTTATTTTTCAGTTCTGTCTAGGTCCTAGTACTTCAGATGGAAAAACATAGTAAAGCTAATTTTCTTGCATCTTGCACGATTTATATCCTCCAAATACTGCAGCATTATTAACATACTGAGCAGCCATATAAAGCAAGTGCTGACTTACTCTCTTTTCAGTTTTCATTTAGCTTGTGTCCTTCAGACACAGTAGGTGGTTTCCCAGAAGGGTAATTTTGATGCAATGTTTGCAATATGCAGGTTTTGGGTATCTGTTTATGCATATCCCTCTCTGTATTTACCATGTCGGTAGTACTATTTGTCATACTATTTCAACTTTGATATACAAGAAAGATTTTGTTTTCTAAAGAAAATATTACGCAATGGACATACACAGTGAGCATGTACTACAAAACCACTGTGTAAGTATACACTTGTGGTATTTCCCATTAAGAGATTATGAATGTCACTATACTAAAAATATTAAGATACTGTACCAAAAGTTATTTGTGTATGTTATTGCCATGTATTGTGTCGATTTAATGTATATTTATAATTTTAAGCATACTAACTTAAAAATGAAGAAACTTATTGTGATTATAAAAAGTGACATATCGGTAACAGTGCCAAGAGTATTATGATAGTCTTTTATGTAACTAAGCGTTTTGTTATAAAATATAGAGAGGTTTTGTGGCTTAGAACCCTAGATATTGTCTAAAGAGCCTGTCCATTTCTGTCGGTGTCAGTGGGTTTTGGACCATGCTAAGACAGCGCTGGGCCAGTTTCTGCTAGCTGAGTGGAAGCAATATTGATGTTTTCATCACAGTAAAGGAATACAGGATGAGTAACAGGAATGAGTAGTTAGTTGCTGCTTTCTACAGATCTTTAGGAATTTTGTCAGAGTTTGAAGGCAAGCTTGCTGGTAAGGGTGGACGAGGAAGAGGAATGTTCCATTTGATCCGAGTTCTGCGGCTGTAGCACTGTGATGAGCTGCGTGTTTTGTTGGCACACCGAAACAGAAGTTCCAAAAAGATAAATTGGTGACTTGGAGTTCCCAAGACAAAGAGGAGCTTCCAAGGGAAAAATTAGAGTAAATCATTACTGCTTCTGGAAACCCCCCTTTTTTTTCACTAGGATATTAAAAGCCATTCTCTCAAATGACATAGAAGCATCACAGCTGGCTTAAGGTTTCATTGTTGAAGTTATGTGGCATGACCTGCAGCTAAAATACAAAGTAACTGCAGTGCAAATTAAAGTTTCAGATTGTTTTTAAACTGTTAACTGTTGTAAGACTCAAATATGATGTGATGACAATTAAAGTATTATATGTGGTGTTCTGATTTTTAGATTAACTGTATTTGGCTTTAAATCAATGCTGTAATGGTGTTCAGGGAAGCCACGCAACAATACCTGTTGGCTTTCTGTTTCCAACTGTAAATTGGGTCACAGCCTCATATCTGAGAGACTTGTATTACACTCACTCACAGTACATGCAGTTGATTTTCATTTTAATCACTTTTAATAATTTGTGAGAAATACCTTCATAAGTGTATTTCTCAATCAGTATAAGACCTAACTTGTTTCAGCAGTTCACCACATGTAAAAAAATCTAAACTTTATTGTTCTCAGCTTTACTGATTTTTACTTAAAATCTGTTTGGTATCTCTCAATGTAAACAGGATCCCTTCTTGTAGTAAGTGCAAAATGACCTGCAGGAAAAATCAATGGTAGATTTAAGCATAATCAGTGACTAAACGGTGAACTCTGATTAGTTTTTATGCTTTCAGTATACTGAAGATTGAGAAAATAATTGTTTTCTTATAAAATTCCATCTATCTGTCTGTGCAACCATAGTGACACCTCAGACTTCACTCACAAAGGAACTGCAGCTCCCACATCAGTGAAGAGTATGTGATGGACTTCCCAAAGGTGTGGTTGTTACAAGAATAAAAGGGTGAAGGAGACAGTGTGTGGCGAAGCTGCTTGTGTCAGTGTTAGTTTGTGCGTTCCTGTCTGGTGGTGTTAGTGGGATACAGTGCTCACCTAGAAGAAACCTGAGCATATCTATATCTCAAAGCGCTGGCATTTTCCACCTCAGTTTTCTGGAATCATGTCAAGGAGTTAAATCTGTAGGAAGTTCTAAAGCAGCAAGCAAATAGACTTTCTGGATAAATTAATTTGATTATTTCTATCTGAATAACCCTGGGATAAAGCAAGAATATGGACCAGAAAGTCAGAATCTAGGTCCCAGGGCCTGAGCACAGGACCGGCAGGGGGAAGCAGGTTTGTGTTTTCTTCCTGTTCCTGGGGCTGGCTGTCAGACCATGTCAGAACAGCTTTGCTTGCTATTGCAGAGGCCTTTAGCAAAGCACAGATCCCTTAAACTGTAGTCTGAAAATGTGCAGTTGACAATAGAGAAGATGCATAGTATACTCATAAAACCAATGGGTAGAATATCTGATAATCACCTTTAATGTGTTATTTATGCAATAAACTTTTTTGGGGCTGTGCTGGTTTTGGCTGGGATAGAGTTAATTTATTTGCTAGTAGCGGGTATAGTGCTGAGTTTTGGATTTAGGATGAGAATAGTGTTGATAACACACTGATGTTTTAGTTGTTGCTAAGCAGTGCTTACACAGAGGCAAGGCCTTTTCTGCTTCTCACCCCACCCCACCTGCGAGCAGGCTGGGGGTGCACAAGAAGCTGGGAAGGGACACGGCTGGGACAGCTGAACCCAACTGACCAAAGGGCAATCCCACACCATATGACATCATGCTCAGCAATAAGAGCTGGCGGAAAGAAGAAGGAAGGAGGGGGACATCTGGAGTGATGGTGTTTGTCTTCCCAAGGAACAGTTACGCGTGATGGAGCCCTGCTTTCCTGGAGATGGCTGAACACCTGCCTGCCCACGGGAAGTGCTGAATGAATTCTTTGCTTTTCTTTGCTTGTGTGCACGGCTTTTGCTTTCCCTATTAAACTGTCTTTATCTCAACCCATGAGTTTTCTCACCTTTACCGTTCTGATTCGCTCCCCCATCCCACTGTGGGGGTGGAGTGAGCGGCTGTGTGGTGCTTAATTGCTGGCTGGGGTTAAACCACGACAGGGGCCTAATTAAGTCCACACTGTTTCTGACAGTGCTGCTGCTACATTTGAAGGAGCAGCTAATGTAATTTATAATTTGCCATCTGTCTCATTGTGTCAGGTGATAAATGACCTGGTACAGCAAGCTGTGCCTTTCACTTTGCTTGTTATCTAATGGACATAAGAATAAATAAAGTACTCTTCATGCTCAAAGAGAAGTTTCAAAGTCCTTCATTATGACTGTAAACAGGATCCCTATTCATGTTGGCTTCCTAAGGTAGATCAGGCTTCTGATATAACGAAAGCTTTTGTTAAATACCATTTCTAAAAAAAATTATGGAAACAGTATTTAGACCATGTAGCAGATAAACAGCTGCCTCTTGGTTTCTTCTTTGAATATTTCATTTGTGGGAATTCCCACACTGACCTTTTCATTCTTGTTAAGAAGTCTTTGGTCTGACTGAGAATTTTCTGAAGGTGCACATTGATAGTGACATAAGCAATGTACACAGCAAAGAGGATGTTTTTTTTGTGTGTAATATCCCTCAAGGTTTGATTAGTGTTGTAATAAATGTAATTCTCTTTCTTGAATTTGAGAAGTATTTGGCGAAACTGGTTTTGAAAGTGACAGCTATGTTGGTGAGCTTAATCTTTAGCTTGCAAAATCCATGAGGGCAGCTACTGTGTGTTCAGTACATGATGATACACACTTGTAAAATGCTTTTCATGCCTTGTACCTCTGTATAAAAGATCAGCGGAAATAGCAATTAAAATTAAACACGTTTTCCAGACTGAGGCGGTATTTGCTTTCTGACATTCTTCCCTATGGGCACCATAGGGTGGAAAGAACTTTTAGATTTCTGCTGTAAACAGGTACTCACACAGATGTTAAGAAGAGGGTACAAAATACAGAAAGGTTTTTTTTTTTTCTGTGCATCATGGAACTCATACACATTGTTTCCATCTGGAAGACAGGCTTCCAATGCATATGTGTACATGCACCCCTTTATATTCATAAATACATATATAAAAAATGCACACCACGTGCATGTCTTTACTAATAGAAAGACTAATTTTTTCTGAAGTAATTTGTTGCCATCTTGACCCTCCATCCAGAAGAATTTTAGTGCCTTCATTTTTATGGACACTAAACACCAAATCCAGTTGTGTTGTTTTTAAAGTTCACCAGATTGACTGTGTTTCCACAACAGCAGAGAAAAGTGTATGGATCTCTCTGTTGTCAAGGCAAGATGTTCAGATTTAAAGATGCTATGGTTTCATGATGCAATTTTAAAAAAATATTTAATCCTAGTGGAAGAGGGGTAATTTTCTCCCTAAATAAATCAAGTTCAGTTTGTCGTGGTTTCAAATACTTTCCTTTCAGTGCGGTTTCTCCTTGTATGCCAGTTTTCAGAAAGAATAACTTTCTGGTTTGTTCCTAGTTATCAAAGTGTAATTTATACTGTCTATATGCCTTAGGTCTGGCCTTTTTAGTCATTTGCTCTATAAATATATCTGGGTTTAATGGAACAGCTGGAATTACACTGAAAATCAGAGATGACAATCAAATGATCCTCTCTGAACCCAATAGCTGGAACACTATCAAACCCAGTGGACTATATCAAATACTTAGGCTATGACTGTGTGTTGGGATCGAGGATGAATCTCAGTACAGTTGTGTCACCTAGCTGTGACCTATCTGGAAAAGATCTGGGATCGACCTGTGCATCATATTTTCCCTCCTCAGTTGCCTCATCTTCTGGTGCAGTGCTTCCCATACAAACTGATGCAATATTCAGAGAGGACAGCTACCAATAGCTCCCACCAAGCAGTGGCACCAGGACTGTGATGGTCACCATCTGTTCTGCCTCATAAGTACAGCCTTACTTTGGCTCTGTCAGGGCCGTTCCTTGTTTTTTTAGGTTACTTTTTTTTTCTTCTTCTTCTTTTTGATCATATTTACAGGTATGTTGCAAGTAGGATTGTTTTTATGGCACGAATTAAAATGTCAGGCCCAGCAAAATGGAATTATTATCTTGCCCACAAAATTTGGGGAGGATTGTATGGCAAGCTGCCATATTTTTAGCAAGCCAGTAAAAAAAGCAAATGGTAAGTGATTAAAATCAAATAGTGAAAGTGGTTATGTCTTGTAAAGATAATTCAACATTTGTTCAGGTCACTAATGTAATTTCCTGTGAACATATAGCATTTAACATCTGTTATCAATATTTACTGGATATGACTAACCTGAGGACAGGAAAATGCTAATCTTAAATACACTAATCTGTATCACTTAGATAAAACTATTTACATGATCATATGAAGGAATATACAAGCACAGCAATAGTCAGAACATGGACTTAACGTATTTAGCTGTTATATCTCTCACACAACTTTACTGTATTTTTACTGGTGGACTTAAACATGATAGACCCTGTTACCTATTAAATACCCTGAAACATTTGGGGAAAAGACATTATTATTCTCTTAACTCTTGATAGTCCCTGAATTTTATTTGTATATTTAGAGTTGTATAAAGGACCCTGTTTTAGAAAATGAGTTCTCATTTGGTAATTACAATGCCTTTTTCCTTGTTATTTTTGGTGGATTTTTCAAGCTTTTAAATGAAAAGAGAATGGATATTTGGTGTATAATAGCTTTTTTTAAAAGGAATATATTGTCTGAATATTTTATACTATACATTGCAGGAGTGAAGGAGTTTGGTAGTAACCTCTTCAATTGTGCTTGTTCTTACCAGTGAGAAATGATTTCCAGTCCTGATATTTTCTGAAACAAAACATCAGGTGTTTAGGTTCTGTCTGAGATCCTGTTTTGCCTGCTGCCACCCTGGCAATATAATGATACACTTGCTCAGATCTATTGATAATGAGGGCTACAACAGAGGGGCACTGTGGAAACCAACACCCTTTGCAATCATCTGTGTAGTCTCCTACCAGCCTTAACCAACCTCTCCTTGTTAGCATGTGCCACACGCTAGCTGGGCCGTTCCTGAACATCTGAATTCTTTTGGAAATTATTGCCTATTGTTTTAGATGACTGTTTACACAATTTTGCATTGAGAGATCTGCATGAAAGTGCTTGTATCCAGGTATTGCAGCATGTTGACACTACCCAGCTGACTGAATCAAGGGGCAGAGGTGCTAGGAGATTTTCTTGCAGTCTGGAGGGAGGGAGGGAGCCTTGGGAGTACAATACTTCTGAGTCACTTGGGATTTTATTTCCATGTTGTGCTACTGCTGGTGCCCATGTGGTGATCACACGTCATAAGTATAATGTCAGGATAAACCCTCATGCTTGCTTGAAGATAAACGATATTTCTTTTCAGCACTAGCAGTTTAGCAAAGCCACCCCACACTTCAATCATTTCCATGTTTAGTTGTTATTTTCACTGAGCTTCCTCTTTTCTCCTCTTGCTTGTGGGACATGGGCAATTTTATGATGCCAGTCCTCTTCCTACCTATCTGCTTTGCATGAACCCAGTGAAGCTTTCTGTGTGGAAGTAATGCAGAGGCAAAAGCTCAGTAGAGAAGGAGGAATGGAAAGAGGGGGAGATTTTGATGGATTCTGCTTGGACGCTAACACCATGGTACTTTTCTGTATCTTTCTCAACATGGGCTGTCTTGGATTCCTTGAGGCCACATGGAGGCCAGGTTCATCCTAGGTGCTGAATCCATGCTAATAAATTAAACATGCACCAGACCATTTCTTAGCAATGAGGCCAGCTAGGCAGACTGTCATCCATCCAAAACAGAGAATCTGCATCAGAAAGCCAACGGCATCCTGGCCTGTATCAGAAACAGCGTGGCCAGCAGGAGCAGGGAAGTGATCATCCCCCTGTACTCAGCACTGGTGAGGCCGCACCTTGAGTACTGTGTTCAGTTTTGGGCCCTTCACTACAGGAAACACATTGAGGCGCTGGAGCGTGTCCAGAGAAGGGCAATGAAGCTGGTGAGGGGCCTGGAGCACAAGTCTTATGAGGAGGGGCTGAGGGAACTGGGGTTGTTTAGCCTGGAGAAAAGGAGGCTGAGGGGAGACCTTATTGCTCTCTACAACTACCTGAAAGGAGGTTGTAGTGAGGTGGGTGCTGGTCTCTTCTGTCAGGCTGGTGATAGGACGAGAGGAAATGGCCTCAAGTTGTAGCAGGGGAGGTTTAGACTGGATATTAGGAAAAATTTCTTTACTGAAAGGGTTGTCAGGCATTGGAACAGGCTGCCCAGGGAAGTGGTTGAGTCACCATCCCTGGAAGTATTCAAAAAGCATGTAGACGAGGCACTTCATGACATGGTTTAGTGGGCATGGTTGATGGTTGGACTCGATGATCTTAAAGGTCTTTTCCAACCTAAATGTTTCTATGATTCTATGAAATTCCTGTTAAGAATAGTTCCTGGCTCTAACTTCTGAAGCATGGGGATTGTTTAGGAGAGTGCTATTTCTCATGAACCAAAAGGGGTTATTCTAATAGAATTCTAACAGAACTATCTTCTGGCAGAAGATTGAGTACCAGGGCATGGGAGCATTCGCTGACACCTCTGAATTTACTAGTACAGGTAATATAGTTATTCAGTGGTCTGCGATGTTCAGGATCAGGCTATGTTCATTTTTCAGGCTGGGGTACTTCCTCAGATGCTTCAGCTTCCCTCTTCCTCTAGCTTACAGGTTTTAACCTTTTTTTGATTTTCTGTCTAAAATGCTGATGTTCTTGGTGTTTCCCACAAAATTATTTCAGCTGAGAGCAAGCTGAAAAATTTACTTTCAGCAGTGCATTAGAGCAAAATTTATTTTTCTCCCCTTTTTTCTCTTTTTAAATTTCAACTGTTATACAAGTGTGGCAGATTTGATGCAAAGCACTGCCTAGAGTGTAAAAAATCTCCCAGGTCTGTAATTACAGTTCCCAGAAGTACATAATCTGTTCGAGCTCTGTCCTGTAGCTTGAATGGCTACAATTCTCTCCGAAAAGCTGTCAAGCTGTCAGTCATGACAGAGTCATAAAAGATAACATTTGTTACTTTACTACAAGACTGCAAGCAGAGATCTATGTAATCAAATGGATGCATAGAACCAGGTGGTCAAGTGGGGGCTGGAAATGTTAAACATTTGCATTTGCTTTTTTTGTGTTTTGTGTTGGCACTTCAATAAGGGTAAAAAATTGGTGTTTTTATTTGACAACACCTATGTGCCTTGAAATCAAATTAAGATGCAGCCTATTTGTAAGTGAAATGAGGAGCTAAGACTTGTAGGAACTGAGCATACTTAGTACAGTACAAGACTGAATTCTCAATAGAAGCAACAACCCCAGTTTCCAGGTCCAGGTTTGAAACCCTTCAGGCTTGAGCAAGGTCAAATCTTGCCCAAATTTGGTGATTCTGAACCATTTCCAATAGATACTCTTTCATTTACTGAAAGGTCATTTTTCTTGTATAAAACTAATGGTTATGGCAACACCTGGTTTTTTTTTTTTCCTTAAGAGGGAAATAAAGCCTCCCTGGTATTTGTTGACTACAACATTCAACCCCATTCACTGATAATCCAAGCCTTAGTCATTTTGTTAGTAAGTGCAATTAATTCTTGTTCATTTAGGAGCAGGTAATTCCTGATGAGTATTCTGCTGAAGGTCTATGGCTTTTAGTAACAGTACTTATGTCTTGAGGAATTTATAGTAAGCCAGAATGAATCAACCCTGTTAATCATTTGCTCGGTTTTCGAGCATAAACACATGGCCCTCTCTTCCTGTTTGTATATGTAATGAGCATGTGTCATCCGGGAATAACGTAAGGTATATTTTCAGCACAAATGTAACAGCTTGGGAGAGGGTCAATTCCAGAAAAAGATCTTAAAAAAACCCCACAAAAATGAACATGGAATATTTTCATGAACAATATATATGTAAAACAGATATTAAATGAGTACCCCACATGCACAGGGTACCATACACCACTCATATGGGTTCAAATTGTCTGAATGCCTATAGGTATTAGCATGACCCTTTCTCAAGTCTCTGGGCTGGAGCCCATGGACCTCTTCTGTGGGGGTCTTCCATCAGCTCATTGGCACTTGGCCAATATATGAAATATTCATATGTAAATATTAACAGGCCTCGAGTTACAACAGCTCACCATCATGCAGGGGAAAATAGCACAGACAGGCTGAGATGGTAGTTGGGATGGGGCAGAAGGACATTTTGGGGGTTTGGGAATGCATTTGAAGTGATCTGAAGAATGAAGGTGTTTCCCTGGAGTGCAATTCAGAAAACTAGACACATCAACATGATATATTTTTCAGCGGCAATGCCAAAAATGTGATGTTATCATCTCGGATAAAGCGTATGGAAAGAAAACACCCCAACAACTACCTCCTAACAGTTAACACCCTCACAACTTTAGTGTCCTTTAGGTATCCCAAAGGCATCTGCTGAATCTGCTTAATTCAGAAATGTGTGATAAGTGAAAAATTTTTTCATTTTACTCAAACAGACATCAGCGTGAGCAGGCTCAGACCTTCCATGGTGTAGCACAATGGTACCAGATGCCATATTTCTACATTTAAAATATAGTACAATGTTTAGCAAAAACTCTTAATGAATTTTTCATTAAAATGAAGATTTAGCGCACCACAGCTACATACACAATGGTCTGTCTGGTTCTTATGGCTGTTGAATGGAAATCACAGAAGAAATTTTCTGAAGTTTACGCTGTTCTGTATTTCACCTCTGTGGGTAACAAGACCCACTGTCTCTGTTAGAATGCCCTAATATACTTTAATATTAGGAAGAATAGTCCCTCCCTGTTAATAAAAGGCTTGTGCACCTTATTCCTTTTCCAATGTAAAGAGCTTGGACTGAAAAAAACAAAACTCCACAAAGAATTTAGATTGCTGCTTAAAACGGTTTGAATTTTCAGGTAATGGTCATCTGGTAGAATGGCATACTAGTTTTCTACTGTATTCTTTCAAGTATGTTTATTGTATGTTTCACATGCCACCTTGTGGTCTTCAATGAAAAGGAGGAATTTTGTCTGATTTGCTAAACTGGAAATATGTTTCTGTGTAAATATTTCCAATAAATGAAAATCTCTGGTATAGATGCATATCTCAGCTAATATGTCAAAACCAAATTTTCAAAAGTTTTATACAGAATAAGTTTTAAGAGCACCAAATACAAATTAGTTTAGAACATGACCTTCAAATTGACAGTATTTATGTTGTAGTAATTGTGCTGTACATAGTCAAAACAAAGATGACATACCAGAGGAAATACACAGGTTGCGAATCCTTTTCATCTCCAGCATAGAAGCATCAATAAAAGTATTGTCAATGCTGGCCGAGAAAACAATTGTGATTTAGTCAGTGGTACTGACATTCCAGGAACTGTTCTCATAAGAAATTAGTTCTGGCAAATCTATCAAGATGGCATTTTAGAAGATTTTCACTACCTGAAAAATAACTATCTTTTCAAATCAGCAGTTATTGTGGTTTTAAAACAATTCAGCAGTTTGTTTTGCTGTTTGCACCTTTTCTGAGTGACAAAATGGGAAGTTAATCCCATTTAAGTTTTCCTTCAGTGAGAACTTCTGAGACAAGTGGAGCTTGGAAATTTGAGTGTAACCGTGCTTCTGTAAGTCTGGAAGGGTTCAAAGTTCTTGTAGGAAAATCCTCATTAAATTTTATTATTTATTATTTCTTTAGGACTCAAAGGTTTAAACTTGGGTTAGAAATATTTGTATTTAAACTAATACAAACAAAACAAAAGATAGATTCTGTTTTCTTAAATAGTGTCAGAATTGATCAAAGATAATTGAAGAGTACAAGGAATAGGTGGGAAAGAGGGAGAAAATAACAAGGACAAGGACAGATAAAAGTACATAGGTTTTATACATCTGATAGTTAAAAAAATCTTTCAGAGTTCTGAGTATTCATTTATTGTGCAATTGTTAGCTGGCTGATTTTCTTTAATAAGACCGTTGACTCAAACAGACTTGCAGGAAGAAGACAGTAGCCTCAGGTTGGCTTATGGAAGGTGGTAAACCCACTAAAGACTTCTGTGCTTTTGAATGTCATAATACGTTGCTCTTCTATAAGTCGCTGTTTTTTATATGCTGTGTCTGCCTGGCTATTGAAAAGGAATTATCAGCCTCTTCAGGTGTCCAAGTGTGCCATACTTCTTTGAAAAACATGGTCATTCTACATTTTTGGGGCACTAGTTGAGATTTTATTTTTATTCTGTTATTGAGTAGATGCTTGCTTCTAAGCTTTTGGATACTTTTGCAGCAGTCTTGTTTTGGTGTCATGGAAAGCACAAATAATCCAGATGATTTATTGCTTTATTGATGGAAACAGCCAGGGCACCTAGAGAGGCACTTACAGAAAAATAAATAAATTGGGCTGTACTTGGGCTGGGTGCTTCCAGAAGTACTTTGGAGTAATGTTCTTACAGGGAAGAGCTGATTTTGTGGTCTTGCTCTTGACCTTGTGCCCACCCAGCTGCCCTATCACTCCCCTCATCAGGATAGGGGGAAGAAAATAAGATGAAAAAGAACTTGTGGGTTGAGATAAAGGCAGTTTAGTAAAGCAAAAGCAAACGCCATGCATGGAAGCAAAACAAAAGGTTTATTCTCTACTTCCCATCAGTAGGCGATGCCCAGCCACTTCCTGGGAAGTAGCGCCTCCGTACATGTAGTGGTTGCTACAGAAGACAAAATGCCTTCATGATGAGTGCCTCCTCCTTTCTCTTAGATTTCATTGATGAGCATGAGGTCATATGGTATGGAATATCTCATTGGTCAACTTGGGTCAGCTGTTCTGGCTATGTCCCCTCCCAGCCTCTTGCCCACTCCCAGCCTACTGGCCTTTTGGGGTGAGGGAGTTTGGAGGGACGGCCTTGATGCTGTGGGAGCACTGCTCAGCAGTAGCCAAAACACTGGTGTGTCATCAATACCTTTCTAGCTACAAGTACAGCATTGTGAGAGCTACTATGGGGAATGTTAACTCCATCCCAGCCAGACCCAGTACAGCCTTACATGGTCTCTCCTGGCCCCCCTGCACACAAAGGAGAGGTGCGATGTGTCTCAGACGATAAAGCTGCAATGTAAAGATGTCTTCCAAGACATGCGCAATACAATTTGACTGACAGTGACCTTGCCTTTACAAGTGGGTTTGCTGCTAGAAGAAACCAGTCCAAGCCATCTGAAAGCAGCAAACTTGCAACAAAATTGTGCAAACTCAGCTAATAAACATGTACTAAGTGCACTTGCACGGGGGG
>VYZV01010865.1:54083-69557 GCA_013401275.1 Pandion haliaetus
TGAGCCGGGAAGGCGGGAGGGGTGGGGGGAGGTTGTTCTGATGTTTGGTTTCCCTTCCTAATACCCGTGTGTTTTGTTTTCTGTTTTGTTTTGTAGTAAATTAAATTGATTTTGTTTCTTCCCCAAGTTGAGCCTGTCTTTTGCCCGTGACCATAAGTGGGGAGTGATCCCTCCCAGTCCTTGTCTCGACCCACAAGCCTGCCTTTGTATTTTCTCCTCATCCCAACGTAGCCAGGCGAGGGGGTGGGGGGTGAGTGAGCGGCTTTGTGGTGCTTTGTTACCGACTGAGCTGACCTGAAACCACGACACCATCCCAGCCCAGGTCTACCTGAGCTACTTCAATTTTGTCAGCCTTGCACACCTGTTCATTGTTCCGATGTCCTTCAGTGGCAATGCTTTTGGGCATGTGACCATCTACATTATATACATCAAGAGATAAGCAGTGCAGCCAGCAAAACTCTGTGACACGCATACTACGACTATAAGTATAGCGTGCTTAATACAAAATTGCCATTGCATTGGGTTGGGTTTGTGTGGCACGGTTTTAGTAGCAGGGAGGCCGCAGTGGTGGCTTCTGTGAGAAAACGGCAGAAGCTTCCCCCATGTCCTATAGAGTCAGTGCCAGCTACCTCCAGGCTGGACCCACTGCTGGCCAAGGTCGAGCCCATCAACAATGGTGGTAGCATCTCTGGGATAATGTATATAAAACGGGGGAAAAATTGCTGTGCAACAGCAGCTGTAGGAGAGGAATGGGAATATGTGAGAGAAACAACTCTTCAGACACCAAGGTCAGTGAAGAAGGAGGGGGAGGAGGTGCTTCAGGTGTGGGAGCAGAGATTCCTCTACAGCCTGTGATGAAGACCATGGTGAGGCTGGCTGTCCCCCTGCAGCCCATAGAGGTCCACAGTGGAGCAGATATCCAGTCTGCAGCCTGTGGAGGACCCCACGCTGGAGCAGGTGGATGCATCTGAGGGAGGCTGTGACGCTGTTGGAAGCCTGTGCTGGAGCAGGCTCCTGGCAGGACTTGTGGACCTGTGGAAAGAGGAGGCCACGCTGGAGCAGGTTTTCTGGCAGGACTTGTGACCCCGTGGGGGACCCACACTGTGCCTAAAGGACTGCACCCTGCGAGAAAGACCTATGCTGGAGCAGTTCATGAAGAACTGTAGCCTGTGGGAAAGACTCATGCTGGAGAAGTTTGTGGAGGAGTGTGTCCTGTGGGAGGGACCCCACGCTGGAGCAGGGGAAAAGGGTGAAGTGCAAGGAGCGGCAGAGACAATGTCTGATGAGCTGACTGCAACCTCCATTCCTCGTCTCCCTGTGCAGCTTGGGGGGAAGAAAGAGAGAATCCAGGAGTGCAGTTGAGACCAGGAAGAAGGGAGGGGGCTTTTAAGGAGTATGTTCCCTCAACATACCTCTAGATACCGAGGAGAGCCTTTTGTTAAAGGCATGGCCTGCACATGCAGCCCATGATATGGAAGTATGTTTGAACAAAGAGTGTATTATTATCTGAGACGTGCGCTGGATTAGAGCTACACATGTGCATCCAAACCTGTGAAAAGCTCCAGTGATTTTTGACAGGTTGTCACTGCCAGAAGGTATCTTCCCTCACAGCTCAGACTACAGCCTTAACATGTAAGCAGCAAGAGCAATAAGGAGGAAATAGCACTTTTAAATGTAGAAATGAAACAAACTATTTAAAAAATGTAATAGAGAACTGAAAAAGATGGGGAATTTTAATAGAAGTTCTGTCACACTGTGGCCATGGGCATTGGGAGGAGGGTGAAGAAAGAAACAACAGATTAGGAACATACTGTGGATTCAATAAGCACCAAAAATAACCACACAAGCATTCATTGTATCCCTGACTACTGAGTGATCTTTGCCCTCCTGCTGTCCAGTGAAGCCCTCTCATCCATGCCAAAAGCCAAGCATATGGCTCCAGCCAGCTGAGCACTTATGTGCATGAGTAATTATGCAGGTAGTCTCAGTGACTTCATCTGATGCACCAAGTTTGGCTTCTGAGGCACAAGAGCACTTGCCTATTGTGCTGATTCTCTGATTATCCAAGCAATGGGAATGGTTGGATGGTGTGCTCTGGCACCCATCCAGCCTGCACACACGAATTGTTTTGCACAGGTATAAAGTATTCAAGGAGCACAGGCACACGGGCCTGAGTGGTCTCCCGTCAGCGTAGAGGCTGAGTAACACTAGAGCAAGCACCAGGACCAAGTGGTGGGGAAGTACTTCTGGAGGCAAAATTAGTCACAGAATTTGGTGCTGGTCACACACCTGACGTTATGCACATGTGTGAATGCTTGTATGGCTCAGGACATGTTCTTCAGGCTTTTGAGGCCAACCTTTTAAGGGTGTAGACTATCCTGTGGCAGATGCTCTGCCTTTGTATTCTGCTCGTGCTTTTGTCAGTACCTTATGGGCTCTGCTATGTTGTACACAGGATTACATTTAAAATGCTTGACTGTGAATTTAAACTGCACGTTGACAATTTGTGATGAATTCACCTTTGTAGTTGCTGTACCGGTAGTGCTCGTTTATTTAGCACTGTATACTATCTGAAGTCTACACATTGGCATTTCCATTACAGCAGGGGTTTCGTGGCAATACACAGCAGCAATTAACAATGATGACCACTCGATGTCACTATTGTCATTCGAATTCATAGTTGAAAAAGCCTTGTTAGCTGTGTTTTGACATTCGTGAAAATGTGAATGTGATATTTCAGATGAGCAGCATGACACATCTTTTCAAACAGCTGTATAAATAATCAGCTTTATTAAAACACTCTCAGGGATAGATTTTTCTTCTGCGTGTTCCTCAAGTACTTGCAGAATATAAATACAATAAAATGTTGTGATCTGCATTTGTTATTTTTCTTAGAATCCCTTTAAAGTATGAACTAGCTAATTTAAGATGCCATCTGTATTACAAATCTATGGGTAGAAGTTTTTACATATCAGTATATTTTTAGTGATTATCCCTCATACACAAGCACATTTCAAGAGAACTTTCAATATTTTACTTTTCGTAGAGCTGTTTATTTAATGCAGTTTTAAGTTTTCATGTACATCTTACAGTGATAGAGGAGAACACATACCTTTTTGGTAGAGCAGCTGGACAAAGTTATTGTTAGCTTAGGTAATTATTTGGCAAAAATTGCTATTAATAATTGTATTTGTGCTTAGAAGATGTGAAAAGTATTTTAAAATAATTGTTCAGATATTATTTCTTTTCTGCTATGTTATCTGATTTACATTTGTTTATGAAAGGAAAATCAAAGTAAATGCTGATGGATGCAGCTTTTGTATTACTTGGGTCATGTTCTATATTTCTTAACTTCATGCCAGCACAGAGGGCTTAAGGGGGCAAGAACAACATTAAAGAGATCTCTCCTTCAGTGTACTCATGTAGGTGAAACCCTGAAAAACTGGGGAGCAAGTGCCTGAAAGACAGAGCCATTTAGATATGATTGTCTAAAGCCCTGAAGAAGTATGGTCTACAAAGAGTGAAGAAATTTCAGACATACATATGTTTCTCTGAGTCAGGTATTTCTTTTAAGGCCTCTTCAGAAAATGCATAAAGACCAGTCGCTTGTCAGCACAGTTTGTTCTCTCTCAGCATAGCTTGAACTCCTGGGAACCTTATGTAGCTGTGGAAAAAATGGCTCTGTCCTTCTCTTCCCCTTAGAGCCAAAGCTTGTATGAGAAAGTTTGTGCTGACTTTGCCAAAGACGACATATCTTGAAGAGTGCGTTTTTTTTTTTTCTGCATTTTCCATCTTGATCACTGGCAGAACAGCTTGGAAGCCACAGACACTTGCAAAACAAGAACAGCCACCAAGGGAAAGGTGCTAAGTACTGTGGTGGTTTGATGAAACATATCTCTTGAAGGGTAAGTCTTCCTGATGATGCACATGGTAAAAATCTGTGCTCTGCCTGTCCAGATGCCTGGAAAAGATGAATGCTTTAAGTTCAGAAGTCAAATGAGGTCCCTTTGAAATTCAGGCAGAGCTGAGTCTTACAGCAGAGTACAAGTGTTAGTGGCTGTGTTCTGTGGCTCTGCCTCCATTATTCTTGTACCACCTCCTCTGATAGACCATGCATAGCCACTGTAGTTGTCTACCAGCAATATTCACATAAGCAGGTATGCAGCTGGTAGGACCTTTTCTGCTCCAACCCATTTACCCAAGATGAACAAAGCAGGCTGAGGAACTTGTCCAAGGGATATCACATAGGTGGGCTGTGATTAGGCAGTCCCAAAAAGCTGAATTATTGTGGCTTTTCTGTTATAAAACTAATTTAGAATAGGGGTTGTAGATATCTTTGGGAGACATCTGCCTCTGCCTCTTCAGGCTCATACATCACGTAGGTGACAGATCCAGTCCTGGAGCAGTGATTTCCTGCAATTTGTTTCCAACAGATGAGCCACTCCTTTTTTCATCCCTCACTTCTCACTCTCTGTCTGGTGAGTCACAGCTCAGCCCTGATGTCTCATACGGACAGATCTTGCTTGTATTTGGAAAGCTCGGCTTCTCTTCCCTAATCGTATCCCGCACACAGAGGTTTCATTAATCACTGCCCTTCTATGAAATGAAAATGAAAGTCACCATGAACCAGGAAGACCTGGTATTTCTTATTAATATGCATTTGCCTCAGGATACTTTGCGACAACTCTACTGTTAATGCACTTTGACACCAGGAAAGTGCTGAGTAAGCCTATGCTACAACAGTGTCGTAGTGTTACACACTATTCCACATCTGTTAGGCAGAAGAACATAACTAAGCTACTGACAAAATGCTCAGGCAAGCAACTTTTTACAAGTCAAGCACTTATGATGATTTAATATGGAGTTATATTCCTTGCTTTGAAACTCTATCTTTGTGTATAAAAATCACATTTAATTATGTCATGCTACTCCAGATGAACATCAGAATACCCCTTTGGAGGCCAATTTTTAAATGAGATCACAATTTTTTTCTTTATCTTGTATGTGAATAAAGCAGCAGAATTCCCTGAATATTACGAGTAAGTCCTATTGTGAGTTAAATGCTGAATCTACCATTTTGGAAACCAAAAGTCTGACCTGATTTTAAAGACATTGTTAATAGAAATAGATGGAAGTTTACTGTTACTGATAAATAAACTACAGTGTGGGGGCACTGCCCATATCACATCATTTTATGAGGTACCAGATTTTCCGAGGGGCCAAAAAGGGTTTGATCATGTAAATCAGTTAGATTCCACTTTACTGCAAAGGATATGTCTCTATTCAGAACAGAGACTTTCTTTGAGTGATTTTATAGCATCAAAAATGTTAATGCACTGGCAGTAGGCCCTCAAAAATACAATTCTATGAAATGGTTCTTTTGGGAATCACATATATGCTAATCATATAATGAATTCAGGAGTATTTTTAGGAGCTGCTATCACATGAGCATTTATTGCCATGACAGCATGTTCTTAAATATTTTAAAATTTTGCAGATTATAAAAATATTGATGATTTCTTACTATCTCTTCAGCAGCCAAACTGTCTCAGGAGGATCAACTGAATTTGTACAGAGGCTAAGCTGGTAAATAGCATATAGCTAGAATCCGGAGACATAGATTTTTCAGTTGAGACCCTCTGGCCTGCAAGAAATCAGCTTAGTTATTCTGTTTGCATGCAAAAGGATTTTAAAATAAGATGGGTATAGAAAATATTTTGGCAAACCGTATCATGTAACACAAAATACCTGTAGGCAAAAAAAAATTCCTGTAATAAAATTAAAGAGCTGAGAGACTGGGAAAGACTTTTTCCTTTTTTTTGCAGTAAGATGAAGGAAGGTATTAACGAAAGGGAGATGATGGCACTTCTCTTATTTCCAGTTTCAGTCTCACTGCTACCTGTAGCAGTGGAGAGAAAGGCTGACGTGTTGGGGCACAGCTCTGTGCTGATGCAGTTACAGGGCTGGGCCAATTTAAGTGCAGCCAGGAGTCCAGTGCACCACGCTCCCCTTTCTGGCACAGCCGTGCTGCAAGCCGGGGAACTCATGCGTATGCATTAGCAAAGCAGCTGAGCAAGCAGTCAATATCCCTGTGACGAACCTGTCAGAAGCAGAAGAATAGGGCATGTTTCTAGCCTGGCAGGATTTGGCTGCTGCGGCAAGTGGCGGGGCTGGGAGCTGCTTACCTTGCACTGGGCAAGACTCAGCCCATCAGCTGTCCCCAGTGCAGTGACGCTGCCAATTAAGCGATATTTCACTGTGGCTGTCTCATGCTGGAGTGAGTTCCTGCCAGTCAGCAAAGCTGCATAACCTAAAGTGACACATTTGATGGCATGCCATCCAGAATCAGAGTGCAGGTATACCCGGCAGGGAGAAGGGCCATAAAGAGGTTTTGTGACAGCCATGAGCTTCATTATAAAGTAAACCTTGTAGGTAATGGGATTGATAAATACAGATTCATAGATAGATTCACTCCTTAGCTAGCAATTTATACTTCATAGATATTCCTACATTTTAATGACAGTGAGGTTAAATATATCCTTCTAGAAAAATGTGTGATTGATAGGTATATGTAGCTTTATAGATAATGTCTTTTATTAAAATAAAACTTAGTAATTATAGCTTGAATTTATTAGTCATAAAGTTTTCGTAAAGGAAAAAGCAATGTAAGCAGACAAACATGCAGACACAGACCTGTGTAAGCATGCTTTCTCAGAAGATAATGCAATAACTACATGTAAACTAAAAATTCTTACAGATAACTTTTTAATCAACATTGATATATATATGCTTCCATGAAAAGATTAGAAATAGAGCTTTTTCTGGGTTCCCCTCATCACTGAACGACACCAATGAGGTCACAGATACAGGCATCTCCTGGCCTGCAAGTGAACCTGATAGTACTGACCATGCCCCACTAGGAGGGCCCATGGCAGGGTCCTGTGCTAACTGGGGCTGGAGTACTATTTATACTATCCTTTTGAGAAAACCTCGTCTATTACAACAGAAACTACTTTATGCTACCAGTTCCAATTTTGGTTTGACTTTTTTTGCTTCTCAGAAAATGTTGCACCCACATCAATTTTAAATACTAACATGTTCTGTACCTAAAATAAGTTGGGACACTACTCTCAATCTTTTTGTGAAATACTTTGGCCTCTTTATCACAAATGTCTTTCCTTTGGGCTTTACAGTTTAAGTTTTGCATAATAACTGCCATCTCCGTGTTTTAATAACAGTCCCGTGGATCTTCTCCTTAACTCTACAAGTTTTAGGATTTATTACAAAGTTTTAGTACTGCACAGTAAATTCTTCTGATTTATGTTTGGTTGACTGAGCTGCATATGCTACATTTCAGCCATATTTTTTAACTGTTGCTCTGAACCATAGATACCTAGGACAGTTGATCACATATGCTTTCATAATTTAGTGTCCCTTTCAAAGTATTTGCACTTTGGTTTAAATCCAGCAGTTTCTTCTTACTTATTTTGTAAATGTGTTTTTCTTGTAAATTTATAGATATAATATCAAACTTCAGTTCAAATGGCTTGTATCCAAACCTCTTTTTCCAGCTGAAGGTGTTTTTTAGTCAGATGTATTACAGGATCACTAAAATTGCAACTGCAGTTAGCAAAAAGCTAATGAATATACCCCTCTCACTGCCTCAGTCTGTCCTGGAGAAATGGTGGCTTGCTTTATAGCACTGTATTTAAATGAAGCATAAACTCTAAGGCACACTCTGAAGGAGGGAAAGGTTCACTTTTTAATATGGTACTCTTTTTTTTATGGAGGTGTTCAGATGTCCCAAAAGAAAATGTGGTCGTATTGTTCTACATGCATGGAAATATAGAAAAAGAGGATCTGTGCTCTGAAAATTCGAACTCCTGTAGCAATTCATTTACAAATCTATATAGTCTCTGTGTGCTTTGTTCATGTATATTTTCCATAGTTGATTCTAGGGGAAAATGCAACCTAAACTATAACTCTTTCTAATTAAAAAAAAAAAAAAAAGAAAAAAGAAAAAAGAAATGAGTCTTAGTCATAACGTCAGTTTAGGTATACATATATGAATTCAGTAATAAAGCTAAAAAATGCAACAGTTAATGTAAGGTATTATAAAAAAAAGTAAGAAATAAAAGCAAAGAAAGTTAAACTAATAGAGGTTGGGCACACTGGGGCCTTTTCTTTGCTATTATATATTTTTCCACAGTACATCACAGTGGAGAAAATGCAGTATGTAATCATAGCAGAGGTGTAAGGAATGAAGGCCATGCCATGCTTTTTCTGAAAATGATATAATTTCTGCCTGACTGGTAGTCATGCTGTGAAGCTTAATTAAAGTTTATGAAGCACATCAAGATCTCTGGATAAAAGGCATAGTATTATAAACTTGGAAATTTGTTATTTCCAGCACTTATGAGTAGAAGACTAAAATACAAATGCTTTTGTCTTGACATTCCATCTTTGGTTTTGTTGACATTAATTCTGTATGTGGATTTATCCACAAGGAAACAGAAAGGGGCTTGTGATTTTTTTTGGTTTTATTACCATTTATGTGAGAGAGAATGTTTGTAGTGATATGGAAGGTATTGTTGGCCTGAAATGCCACAGTAACCTTCTCTTTGAGTTTAAAGTATGTATTTATTCCATAATTTATTTAATATTCTGTTTTTTATCCCCTTCAAAGTGTGTCATTGAAATAGACAATCAGTATCATTATTCAGCAAAAGTTCATATTAGGCTACAGCAAGTTCTCAGATGTAATTTTCCAGCTCATTTTAAATATTCTCATTTTCTTTTCTGGATATATTTTCAAAGGCTTGTGCAGCAGGGAAGTTGCAAGAATTACACATGACCATGACTGAAGCTGTGTTTATTTATGTTTTTATAAGCAAATCATACAACACAGAGTGTAAGCAGGTAGTCCAATGTACATTAATCTGGCTGTGCAAACTCAGCACATAACAAGAAGTTTGATATATTCAAGAATCACATAGCTGAGCATTAATTTTTTATGACTCATCCCCTGTGCAAACCTGTAAATGCTTAGCCTTGGAAATCACTCTATTCAGTTAAGGCCATGTTTCATTATTGTTTCTGGGGACAAAAACCTTTGTGATTTTAATTTTTATGTATTGACAAATTGTATCTCACAGTATCTGGCTGCTTAAGGCAATCTGGACAGGGTCAAAACCACTGCAATTTGGTGTTACATGCACCTCAAGTAATTATAGATAATTCTTTCTGTATTGAAGGTAAATCAGTGGAAAAGATAACTTCTCTGAATACATTAGTTTGACAGAGAAAAAATTTATAAAATTCAGTAAAGTAAGGTTGAATTTTCAGTAATCTTTTGACCTATTATATCTGATGTCATCATGATATTATAGTCCCTGACTGTGACGATACAACCTACAAACAAACTCCTTTTGGTGGCTTGTTGACTTAGGAAACAATTATATTACTGAAAATCATTGTATTCCAAAAAATTCTATAAATATTAGGATGATCATCTATCATTGTAGTCTTCTTACTTGTAGTTGCCTTTCTTACTTACCATGATTTTAATGTTTCTTTTGTCTTGATGAGAATTTTACTTTTTTATTCACTTTTATCTTCATGGTGCAGTAAGTCAAACGTCATGAATCACAAATCTAGAACTGGTCATTCTGGTTCTTGGTTATTATATTATTTGTTTTACTTGTGTAATTTTCTATATATTCTAAATTAATCTTTACTCTTAGATGCATTTTAGATGTCACGTAATAAACCATTTATATAGCGTGCTTGTACCTGTATCCGATATATTGCTTGTGAGCATAAGTTAAAATACTTATTTTAGCCATTTATTTTTGCCTTTTTTTCGTCCTGATAACTTATTTGAATTTTTTTGGTTTCTCTCCTTATGGAATTTTTAAATTAAAAAATTAAATCAAATTAAATCAAATAATCAAATCTTCCGTAATCACCAATGTTTCCATTTTTAATGCAGGTTAGTATATACTCAGTCATTTTAGTGTATACAGTTTGTAAAAAACCTAAATGAGAAAGTGGTGCCACCTACATAGTGTCTGTTATATGGGTTTATAACTTCTGCTTGCCCTTTTGTGACTGTGATCCAAAAGCACCTCTGGGTTGTTGAATGGAAGATTTTGGATCCGGAGGCATATTGGGCCCATCGCTACAGGAGAGACCTTGAGGCGCTGGAGCGTGTCCAGAGAAGGGCAACAAAGCTGGTGAGGGGCCTGGAGCACAAGTCTTATGAGGAGCAGCTGAGGGAACTGGGGTTGTTTAGCCTGGAGAAAAGGAGGCTGAGGGGAGAATTTATTGCTCTGTACGGCTACCTGAAAGGAGGCTGTAGTGAGGTGGGTGCTGGTCTCTTCTGTCAGGTGGCTGCTGACAGAACAAGAGGAAATGGCCTCAAGTTGCGGCAGGGGAGGTTTAGATTGTATATGAGGAAAAATTTCTTTACTGAAAGAGTTGTCAGGCATTGGAACAGGCTGGCCAGGGAAGTGGTGGAGTCGTCATCCCTGGAGGTATTCAAAAAGCATGTAGACGAGGCACTTCATGACATGGTTTAGTGGGCATGGTTGATGGTTGGACTCGATGATCTTAAAGGTCTTTTCCAACCTAAATGATTCTATGATTGTCAGAAGTTGTCACCGCAGGGGTATATGGGACAGATGACTCTACAGAGCTCCAAGATGGTTCTTGTCATGGGTAATTGTGCCTTTGAAGGTCTTGTTAATCATCCCGTTTCTTGGGAAAGACTAGGAATAATAGCCTAGAGTGAGCCCAGAATGTGGTCCAACAGGAAAGTAATAGAAATAAATGACTAATTTGGCTTTAAGTTTACCTCCAAAGCTCCAACCCACAAAGCTTTGTAGGTTGTTTCCTACCTTGTTTCACATTGTATGTGATTCAGGAAAATACGCCACATGATGAGTAAGTATATCCATACATGTGAATAGTGCTTGACTGTATAGCTATCAACTTAAACTTATCTCAAATAAAGTGAATACTTCAGTTTATCTCTACTCAAGCAGAGATGTGTCTGTGTTGTTCGTTGTAGCCTATAGATAGGATGTTAATTGGTGCCAAGGGCTGTCAAGTGTTTGGACTTGTGTTTTAAGAGGGTGATGTGATAATAGCTGGTGATATAGGGAAGAGCTCATCTTTCAATTTCTTTGTTACTTTGAAGAAGTTTGATTTAATGCCTTCTGTTCTCTCTAATGTATGGAGAACCGCATTTTCAACTGATGCCACTTTTAAACAGAACATATCTTTTATGTCAGAAATAGCCACTATTTTTTGTACTATTTTTCTCCCTGTTGTTTACACTCTAAAAGCAATTTTTAATCTATTAAATTACATGTATACTTGATGTAACTCAATATCTTCAGGTTTTTCTGTCTTTACGCTTTAAGGTGTAGCATCTTTTTAAATAAAATTGAAGTATATTCCAAGTTTGTTCTCTATTCTGTTTTGAATAGGCTCATAAACCTCATTGGAGCAAAAATTTGGAATCCTATTGTATCTGCTTCTCTGGGTAAGACCTGTTTGCCAGTAATAGGGAATCAGTCATGCTATTTCTCCACCAAAAGAGTGACTTCCGGTTCAAAAATTTTTTCTTTTTTTTTTTTAATTTGAAAGATGCTGTTAATATGAAACATTTTATATTTTATATTAAGCCCTCTGCCCTCCAATCCAAAATTTTTCAAAAACTCCCAGAAAAGTTAGTAAGGTAAATATCACATTTTAACTGACAAATCATATTGACAAGACACTAAAACTCCTTGTAAAATAAAGTAAAAGGGCAAAAAGATACTTTTGTTTGTAGGCTATGCTTAGGGGCTGTTTCTTATCTATATTCAAATATTTTGGATGAGTACTTCACTTAGATGATGCTCTTCACTTGAAGACCCTTTGAAAATACAAAGTAGCAATGTAAAATATTTTCAATGCAAGTGAGAAAAAGTCTGAATTTCCAATTCCTAGTCTTGTTCCATCAGACACCTAAACGAATTTTAGTTTTATGCCTATATATAAAGCTACTTAGGTATGTGACCACAGCATTAAGATGGAAAATCCTTGTTCTCGGAATGCTTCATGAGCATCCTCTAAAATCAGCTGGGCTCTACAGTGCTGCCAACTGTTATTTTAAAGGGTGGATGTTTCACTCTCAGTTTAATCCCCTTATTAGTTGTACTGAAGCCAGGCATGACCGTGAGAGGTGGGAAAGTTCATTTCTACCTTTTCCTTAAAATCTCCAATATTCTCATGTTTCACACTAGTAACCTTTTTCATAAATGTCTTGGTGTAGCTACTTTTAAGCCTTTTCAGTTTTGCTGTACTTTCCTTGGTTCCATGTAAAGTCAGTGCACACAAAGTGTCCAGTCAAGTGTGACTCAGAGCACATGCCTGACGAAGGTGCCTTAGGTTAGGCTGAGTAAATAATGCTCTTAATTACAAATCTGTTTCCTCCTTAGACCTTGCCCTGTTAGCAGATATCACCCTCAGAAGTTCTCTCACAGTGACAGAACCTCAAGATGAGTTTCCTAAGTAATATAAATCAGAAGCCCATCTAACTGTACTCATATATCTCAGCTGAGACTGTGGCCTTTCACCTTTATTTTCATGCTCTCTTCTTTCTTTTTCCTTTAGAATCAATAAATGAACTTGGAGAAATTTCTGCCTTGCTTAGTAAGTGTAGTGTCTGCAAGTCATTAAGACTACTCAAGGTGTAAATGAAAGTCTGAATGACCATATTTAAAACAATGGCCAAAGGTCTTAAAAACCTTCCACAGTCCTGAAAACAGTACCTGCATGTACATATATGCCAAGAAACAAATAGATTAGAGCAGAATAGATTATACTGAAGTTACATAAGAAACAGTGGACAGAGTCCATCAACGACAACCCTGATGATTCTGACCAAGCCTCTAAGTGAATCTTTTGATCTCTTATTTTGTACTGTGTCTTAATTTAGCATCTTCCCTAGAGCTTTGCTTGTTTCAATATTTTTGTCTTACCCTTTCAAAATTCCTTAGGATCAATGATACCATTAGTTCTGTATTCTTTTTTTTTTTCATTCTCTTATTTTATTGTGTTTTCTTCCCAGTATTTGTCTTCTTGTATTATTTGCCATTTCCAGCATTTGCCTTGTTTTACTCTCTGTTGCTTGTTAGGCAGGTCACATTTCCAGTACTTGTCATTTCCCTTTGCATTTAATTTCAATACTTGTGACATGCCTTTTCTTCTTCCCATGACTCATAACTCATTTGCTCCCAGTGCTTCTCCAAATGGCTGCAGGATAGATTCATGGATAATGTGGAAGGTTGCAAAGTCCAGGGAGATGGCCCACTGTTCTTATTAGCATGCATCTTCTTGATTTTAACTGAAAGGCAGAGGGGAACAGAATAATTTAATGCATGAGACAATGCAGCTTTCTGACTTTGACTAGCATTAAATTATTGTCATTGGACAATATTTCTTGATACATTTCTCAGTCATTTAAGAAAGACCTAGTAAGTATTTGATATCTGACTATATTCAGTACTGATTTTCAAAATACTTATGTCATTCTGCATTATTAAGAAAAGGACACATTTTTAAATACTTTCTCCATTGTGCATATTGCCAAATAGAGTGCAATTAAAGCATACAAGATTTTTGGTTTGCTTGAGAAAGAAAATGAGGGGGATCTTTATGTATATATAACTTTTGAGTGCATTACTATACATTGTGTTGCTTCAAAGGCATGTTTTGTGATACTTCATCTGTGAAATATATCTTACAAGGTTCTTCTTACGAATTTACAGTTAAATCCAAAAGAACAAAACATGGAAGGAGAGAATAAAAATCCTTAGCTCCTATATAGTATTTTCTTAAGTGTCCACTATCTCTTTGAAAGGTAGAGGCAAAACAAGGACTATGTTAGTGAAGAGCAGGAGGATGTAGACGTCCCCAATGCTGTCAAGGATCCAGTCTTCCGGAGGGGATGGGCAGTAATTAACTGCACCACGCAAAGAAACAGGAGATGGGGTTTAGATGCTCAAGGGTGATCTGTGCAGGATTTCAGTTTCTTAGCTTACCACTGTGCTAGTTTCACTGTCTTTCTGTTTCTTTTCAATGCCTTGGGGAGGGAGAGGTCTGACAGCTCTAGGCATTAGCCTACTGCTACCTCTGCCAGCATTGCGGTTTCTGTAGACCCTTCTGCATTCTTGAATTCTTCCCTCCAGTGCAGTCTTTTTCTTCCTTTTCAGTCACTCCAGAATAGAAAGTGAGCAACCATCTGCTCCCGGTGTATTGGGTGATCTAGTTTCTTTGCCTTTTAAAACACTGTTAAACTTGTGCTCTCTCCACTTGAACCATTTATTCTTACATCAAGAAACATGAGCAAGCCTGCAGTCCTTGGGATGATACATGCTTGAACTCTAGAACATCTCCTTTTTTTCTGCTCACCTACTTAGAAATAAAACGTCAAGCTGCTAGGCCCCATACCCAGTGTCATTTTGACGTGTTTATTCTTACTTCATATTCAGAAAATTTTCTGAGTACCAGTAGATGTCGCTGCCGTCAAAAGAAAGTTCCTGGGGGATTTCACTGTGAATAAAACTGCTTTCCTAACAAAATACAAATGATAAACCATTGTTATTTCTAGTAGTCCCAATTTTTTTAATTTGGCAGATCAAATCCTTGAGAGGATGAAATATCCTTCAGGAAGGAATTCAGGATTTGGGTCCAGATTATTAACTTATTCTGAAAGTCAAGTGATTAGAAATTTCTCAGCAAAATGTGCTTTCATTGGAAAAAAGAAACCGATTCATTGAAATAGTTAGTTGAAGTGTGATGTTTTTATAACAACAAAAAGTTTTTATAAAAAAAAACCCACCTTAATTTCTCCAGTGTACAGCAGAGTCTTTTCAACATTAGGAAAGGAGATCCAAGACCAAAATACTTCAAACTCCTTTGATTAGGGATACACTTTAAATACAGAGGACTGGACGATCTGGGTAATTCTCCCTTGCTTTACAGACAGTACCTGATCCCATTTCATGGAACAGGAGAAACCTCAGCATAAATGAGGTGAAAGAGCATCTTTCCCTTCAACTCTGACTGCAATACCTTTGGAAGGAAGAACACTTGATGGAACAGGATAATGTCATAGTTAAGGCTGAGGGTTACATATTTAGATTCTCTTTGCAGTTCTGCCAATGACTTTTTATTTCATACAGAGAACTTACTACCTCCATACTACATTTTTCTCATCTCCCAAATGAGGATAATACCTACCTCAAGGAAACCATGAAGATTAGTTTATTAACTTTTTTAAAGGAATATGACATCTCAAAGGGTCATGTGAGTGCAAAACATTCCTGATTCTCCCACTCCTGTGTTACAGAAAGTTGCTGTTGTTTAACCCCAGCGCATAACTAAGCACCACACAGCCGCTCAGTCACTCCCCCCCCCCCC